>VZTO01005192.1:1761-98912 GCA_013400615.1 Syrrhaptes paradoxus
AGTGGAAAAGTTTGTAGGCAGACTTGAAACTTCATTATTTAGGTGCATGTTCTTCGAATCTTGTTGATATTAAAAAAGAAGACTAATAAGGGTAATATTTGCAGTGAGCAATAGTTTAGCTTTTCAGCATCCAAGGATTTTTAGCATTCTTATGCATTCAGAATAAGCTGGCATTATATACGTGGAATTCTTAAGGGAAAATGCTTTATTCAGGAAAAATCTGTCATAGCCTTAGAAAGTTACTAAAATAAATCCTTCACTGCCTTAACTAGACCTCCAGCGCCTAACTTGATAAGAAATTATTTTCAAAATTTATGCCCATGCTTTCTTTCCCCATTTATTAGATCCTGCCTGGATTTTATCATTAGCATTAAAAAAAATTTAACCCAATTGTGATATGGGTGTAGTCAGTTATGTGAGTATAATTGCTCCAAAACTGTTAGACTAGTTCTGCATTTTTTTGTCATCTTGGTGTCACACCAACATTGTATGTTTTAAAGAATTTAGAGAATTCACTTTCCAAGATACCCAGTGCAAGTACACCCTTTAGTTGTTTAACTGACTTGATAGAATTTTTGTGTGTTTATTGCCATTGGAGGAAGTATCACAGTAATTGTGATTCTGCAGTATAAGACTTCTAAAGTCTGATGTTTCTCTGTGTGTCATTCATGTTTTGGTTTTGTTTTGACTTGGTTTTTTTTGGTTCAGACATCAGTCTATTGATATGACTGGTCTTTTTAGCCCTAATAGCATCTAGCAGTGTTAGATGCTGTAGGAATAACATCCATCATGCCTGTAACAGTATCAATTAAATGGGAATCTATGGTAAAGTAGTAGTGTAACAACTGATAAGTATTCTAAGACTTCTTATTTTTTTTAAATCTGTTTTATTGAGAGGGTGAGGGAGAATGGCTGAAAATGTATTAGCTTTTTAACTTTTACAGAATAGATTTTTGGAAAAAATTTCTATAAGGAAACTATCACAAAAAAAAGGGCTTTTGGGAAGTCACTTTTTAAAATGTTAATTGAATTCAAGGAAGTAGGAAAAAAATCTTTATATAAACATTGTGACTAGTGTTACAGCACAAAAAGGTACTGTATTTTTATGAAGTTTATGCCAACTGTTGACATGTACTTATGTGGTTAAATAAAAAGCTAAAAAGCTAANGATTCTGCAGTATAAGACTTCTAAAGTCTGATGTTTCTCTGTGTGTCATTCATGTTTTGGTTTTGTTTTGACTTGGTTTTTTTTGGTTCAGACATCAGTCTATTGATATGACTGGTCTTTTTAGCCCTAATAGCATCTAGCAGTGTTAGATGCTGTAGGAATAACATCCATCATGCCTGTAACAGTATCAATTAAATGGGAATCTATGGTAAAGTAGTAGTGTAACAACTGATAAGTATTCTAAGACTTCTTATTTTTTTTAAATCTGTTTTATTGAGAGGGTGAGGGAGAATGGCTGAAAATGTATTAGCTTTTTAACTTTTACAGAATAGATTTTTGGAAAAAATTTCTATAAGGAAACTATCACAAAAAAAGGGCTTTTGGGAAGTCACTTTTTAAAATGTTAATTGAATTCAAGGAAGCAGGAAAAAATCTTTATATAAACATTGTGACTAGTGTTACAGCACAAAAAGGTACTGTATTTTTATGAAGTTTATGCCAACTGTTGACATGTACTTATGTGGTTAAATAAAAAGAAAAAGATGGACGTTGTTCTCATGTTTCTGATGGATGTTACATTTCTGCTCTTTTGTCTGTTAAACTGATGTTCAATAAAGTTGCCACAACAGATATGACTGAAGCTGAACCCTCAACTAAGCAATGCAAAGAAGTGCTTCGGGTAATTAAACCGAACTCGGACACCTCTTTCCAGCCTCCTTTTTATTTGGAAAATCAATGCAGGAACATGTGAAAAGACAGTGAGAAAATGTCAAATACCTATTAACAAGCAAAAGCAGTTCAAAATTATTCTTTTTCTTATAATTTTCTAAACTCGGGTAATAAAGAGTGAAGCCCAAATACTGTTAGAATGAAAAAAACATTTGAAAATTAAGCTTCAAAGATGTACTTTAGTAAAAATGTTCCTCTTTGAGGAGGAGGCTGTTGTTATGGAGCACATTGCCAGACAGTTTGTAAATTTTCAGCATATGATGGAAGATATACTTTCCCTCTCTTTGAACTGGTCTTCAACACAAATAATTATTGTTATCTAATGTTAAGATGGTAAAATCTAGTAAGGGAAAAATACGAAAAAATGTATGATTGTGGGGAAGAAATGTGAGAAATGAGTTGGGTGTATCGTTATGAATTTCTTGTCATCTCAGTAATTTGCTCTCAATTCCAAAGGAAAAAAAATGAATTTAAATAATACAACATTTTACATGCAGGAACACCCTGTTAACATTATGCTTATCACTGCAACTTGACCCAGAAGATGGAAGTTTGAGATTTCCTTGCTCTCATTGCAGTTGATTTTCCCCTTGCAAGATCCTAATCAATAAATGTGTAACTCAAGTAAGTTCCTTTTTAAATATGTGCTTGCGTTGTTGTAATTTAGACACAGGACTGGAATACATCAGTACCTGAAAAAAGTTTCTATTATGTTCTAGTGATATTGGATCATATAGATTTGTCTGTTAGAATCTGAAATATGATTAGCTTTGAGTGCAATAATAAATTTATTCAGTATGATGGGAACAATTGCAATTTGGTATCAAACTTTTGATAATTGTGCAAATGATAGTATTTAGTACGGAGATCAAATGATTCACCTTTGTGAAATAAAGAAGCTAAGTAGGTCCTGTTTGGTACTGCATTGCACTTTGTCATCTTCATCTACCATTTAAAAAAATACCTTTGCTTTTGCCTTTTTTTTTATTCAGCTTAAACTGGATTTTTTATGATCAGGCTGTTGAGTTCCACAACACAGGACTCACTCCAAGTGAAGTAAAGAAAACTTCAGCAACAGCAAATATGTAGGGAGGAGTATAAACATGGGGTTGTCAGAAATCACAATCACAAAATGCTAATTATGTCTTGGTTTTTGTGTTTTCAGATGGCATTGTTCTGTAGTTTCTGTCAATGCTCTTGTTTCACCTAGGTTATGTAGTGTGAAGGACTGCAGTAAAACAATATGATATTTTTAGACCCAAAAGAATTGAATCTTATTAGAGTTAAGGAATAATTATCCTTTGATTAAAATTAAGAGTGGGGACATAAAATGGCATGCAGAACTTCTAAATCTGAGAACGGGTTGGCTGTGCAGGAATTACTTGGGCAGTTAGAATAAAATTCTCAGCTGTAGCTATACGACCTAAGCTGTATTTCTGTACTGTATTCTGCCTAACCTGTGTTTCAGTACAAAGTCAAAGTCAAACATGATGATAAACTGATGATAAACTGTCCATAACAGAGCTTTAACCTGTTGGGTTGGAGCAGAGGAATAAAAGGATTTACAGGGTTAGGCAGAATCTCCTTCCTTCTCAGCAAATTGGCATGTTTCTGGTCTTGTGCTGTAATTGTCTATTAGTGAGGAAATTCATATAATGTATGAAATTGTCAGTTGTTTGAGTGGGTTCATCATGTAGTTTGACAACTTTATTACTTCATGTTACAGCATGTATAGAACATTTATTGCCAATAGATCATAAGATAATAGATACAGGCTTGCCTTTAGCCTGAAGAATATGGATGCTTACTGGGTCTCATTTAAAGGTAAGACTGAGCCTGAAAGAGGACAGCTTCTAAAGGGAAAACTTAGAAGCTTTTTGATGTTCGTCTGGAAGGAAACAAGTCACTCAAGTTTGTCGGGTTTGACCAAGGTTATTTTCAAAGCCAGCGCCCCAAATTCTTACTTTCATTACTGATTATCCCTGTGCGTAGACACCAAGCAGAATCATCTTTACGTTACCTAACAACTGGTTGCTCAGCTTCTCTGACTGCAAGTCCCTGGGGTGTCTTAGGACGCGGTTAGCAAGCATTATTTGCAGGCAGTTAGTGTTTTGCTGTGGATATCTCTTGTGAGCTCTGAAAAAAATTCTAGCCTCTTCTGAAGCTTTTACAGTTTAAGTAATTTGAAAAATTCAACCTTGTTTTTTTTTCTTAGCTAAAGAAAGGTAGCAAAGGCTGGAAGTACCCCACAGTAGGATGCCTCCTGTTTTTCCCTGAATTAGCTTCATGATGGTGCTTGAGTTACTACCTTGCTTTTCTTTGATTTTGATTATGGAAATACAATGCATCTATTTTTGGAGAAGCTTATTTTTGTGAACAATGGTAGGTAAAGTAAGAAGCTTAGCAGCTGAGTAGAAAATCTCATACTCCTGACATCTTTTAAAGGCCATTTGACTCAAAACACAGGTTGTAAAAAAACACTAGGAGTAGATCTTTTCTTTAACTTTTGTAGCATTTGTTCTAGATTCTTGCTGGATTTAGCTGCAGCTACCAGGCTACAGGCTGCTGCATACAAGATCTTTGCTTTGATACTCTTTGGCCTTTTTTGTGCTATTGCATAATTTAAAAGGATGAAATATTTTGGGAACAGAGAAATGGTAATAAGATGATCAAAAGTAAGTTGTATTCCCTGACTTCTTTATCTAGCACTTTAATCTTAGAGTTTACGACCTTCAACGCTTAAAAACAATCAAACATTACTCAGCAAGTGGTGCTGTCAGAATCTGTAACTAATTTTTAAACTAATGAGGTCTTGGCTATTTACCTGAATAGTTGCAGATTTGTTACATCCATTAGGTTTTTGCCTGAAATAAAAAGGGATTGTAAAGCTGCCTTTGAATTAGGAGCCTGTGACACGTATTGCCTTCCTTTGAACCCTCGATGTGTGACTGAATTGGTAATTGAATTTAGAAAGAAACCTGTCAGCGCTGATCGTTTGTTTTGTAGGATTGTCCATACACATGAGGAAGTAGTGAAGCAATAAAGTTCCAATTGAAATAAATTAAAAAGTCTGAACGTCAGTGTAGCAGGATTGCCGAAAGGAAACACGGTTTCAATAAAATCAGATTGTATTTGGAATGTGTTTTTGTGTGGGTTTTTTTTTTTTTTTCTGTGTTCTATTTCATCTTACGCTGTTTCACTTTGGTGCTGGGAAAGGGGATAAAACTGAACAGAATAGAATTGAGCCAAATTGAATAGCTGTAACTCAGAAGGTGTTTGTGTCTGCCAAACATGACCTGTCTTTTCTAAATCTTGTCAAAATGCTTGGTTTGTGCCAGTGAACTAGACAACAGAAGCTGTCCATGTTAGCTGGTATTCCTGCAGTGGAATAGTCTGTCATCAGTCTCCATTGCTCTCCAATTCATCTGTTAATGAGTTAAAGCTGTCATCACACTCTGTGTGACCTGGCAGGAGGTGGATTTATTTTTCCTGAGGACTAAGTATAGTGCTACTATCAGTTAAGTCCAGAAGCGTGTTTTACTGAAGAATTCATTCAAGCTGCTATGGATCAGGATGACATCTGTGTGATGTGGTGGTGGTGGTTTGACCAAGTTTCTCGTGCTTTGACTGCAACTTAAGGGCCCTTTGGACAAATGTCATACACTGTATGCTGGTGTGATCCTCTGAAAGGAGTGTAATCTGCTCTGTTTGATGTATAGAACCAAGGAGAAGAGCACAGAGAAGGCATGCTGGAGATCAAAGAGCTTCCTGGATAGCTGCTGCATCCGAAATATTCTTATTTATTCCCAATTTTATAGGAGACTCTTTAGAAACAGAATGCTTCCCAAGGTTGCAGCAGAAAAATGAGAGATTATTGGGATTGTTAATCACTGGGAACATAATGAACAAACTGTAGCACACGAGGTGAAGGACTGGCTTTTCAAAGTTCGTGAATGATTTTGTGTGCTTTCAGTCCAGGCTGTGCAGTCTTAGCACAGCTTCCAGAAAGAAATATTGGTCAGGTCAGTCACTCAGAATTGGCTACTTAAAGCAGAACTTTAACCCCCCAAATCTTGTAAAAGAAAGGAGAGAAGTTAATATATTACTAGTAGCTTACTCCAGGCTCTCTGTATAACAGAAGTTACAGAAAGTCTTGGAATTGTTTCAAGAAAGAAATTTTTAGTTTTAAAAAATATCATCTGATTGCCAATGAGGGCTTTTTCAAGATGCTCTTCTGCTTTGAACGTAGGATGAACTTTCTAATTGTTTTTTTGCTGCCACATGAAGAATTACACAATCCTTCTGCTCTGAGACTTATTTTTTTCTTTCTAAGACTGATGTTAAAGCCCATCGAGACAAGTCACTGAAGAGGAAAGAGGAAGATATTCTGCGATGCTAAGTGGTTCCATTGGAAAGCTTTCGTGGAGAGCTGTGCTTAATTAACAGGTAACCCGTACAGTCACCCCTCCTGCTCTGAGGGTTTTTGAAACCGAAGATGACATATCTGGGCTTCTTAAAACCAGAGAATTTGAGTTATTTGTGTTGGCAATGTTATTTCGTAGCATTGTTGTTTGCCAGTTTAGCTGTTTCATTTATCTTTGTACTGATGTGCTTGCTGAATTGTTTCATATCATTCAGACCCCCCGAGGCAGCACATGGGTGCTGTCATCTTTGCTATCAGAGTCGTGAGGCACAGGACCTCAGTGTTCCCTATTGCCTCACAGTGTTTCCCCCCATTTTTTCATTTACCTTATTACCGTTGTGCTTCATTCAATGCCTTTGTGTCTGCTCTGTGGAACTGAAGGGATTTAAACACCATCTGTGCAGAGCAAGCAACTATGATGGAAAGGTATCTGCTCTGTGCTCCCCTATTTACATTTCAGAAATAGATAACAACAGTGGTGTACTTTTTGAAGCTGTTGCTGCTCTGTAAATGTCTATGTTCCCTTCTGGAACTCAATCCTGCAAATCTGGGCCAAGCAAATACAGAAAATATATATGTAGATTTTACTGAAAGCTTCACAAATTAAGGCAATTTCCTCTGATAAAGTGACCTTAAATACAAAAGATGTTTTCTGACAATGTTACAGAATCACATTGATCTGTTTTTGATGGGTCCAATTACACTCGGTAAGAACCAAGGATGCAGGAAACATCCAATTTGGAGATGCAACTGAGGGTGAACAGTACAGAGACTTTTCATTGGTTTCTGGTTTCTTGAGCCCCTTTCATTTTTTCTTCCTTATGGCACAGCATGACTGCAATAGCCCTTCGCTATTGCTATCTGAGCTGATAGAGAATAAGTAAGCAGCAAGACCATTTTAAGGGGAAAAAGTGGAGCCAAACTCTCTCACTTGGCTCATGCTCATTGAATTTGCTGTATCTATTATTTCTGCACAGTCAGTGGCAGATGCCCATCACAGCATATCCTTCTGAAAGTTACTTGGTATTCTTGGAAGCAGACCCTGTAAATGAACTTCATTGACTCCTGTGTGACTGCCTGATTCACAACTGTGATGGGAAGATGGGTGGCAGCCAGCCACCAGTAAGGTCCAGTCAAAAAGACACACTCAGAGCTGGGGAGGTCACCTGCAGGCTGTCACCATGGAGCACGCTGACCTTCACAGGTGACGTGCCAGTGTTCCATCAGATTTCATCTCTAGCAGGTACCACTGCTGGGTCAGATGCCATTTGATGCCACTCCAATGACTTTGGGGACATTGCCCTTGGTTTTGACCCATTTTCCCAGCTCCCAGGAGTCCATTTTCCTCTGGTTTTGTTTCATTAGCAGTTGGATTCAGCCTCACCACTGGATGAAACTTTGTTGTCTATGTATGAGCACATATGTTTGATTTTGGAAGAATTCAGAGAAGCATAAACAAAATTTTCCATGAGGTAGAGAGTTTCTACTTCCCCAGGATTACTGAAGCCTAAAACCTGTAATTTGTACAAGCTGTAATACCACCTCTTTGAACTATTCTCTGATGGAGGATTGAAAGACTGAGGGGAAACACAGCGATTACATTCACTTAGAGAAAAACATTGATAAATTATGGCTTTTCATTGAGTTTATAAAAAATAAATTAAATTAAAAATAAAATGAATGGTGAACATTTGCAGAAAAAAAAATTAACTCTGATAGAGTGGCTAATGCAAAATACAGTTATGAGGATGTTAAATACCATCTTCTTCTAAAGGCTTTCCCAGCTCAGTGATTTTAAGATGATGGAAGGATTTAGTCTGGTTAAACGTGTTATTCCACACATGTGGCAGACCAGCATCAACTAGAGTGCCACTGCAGAAGTCATTCTACCTCAGTCAGCTCACATGCTAGCATGAACTTTCATACAGTCAGTGCAGTAAAACAGATCAGGAATTGGTCCAGATGAAACTCACCTGTCAAAATAAACTGTTTTTTACATCAGCTGAGTATGTAATCACATTCATCACACATCTACAGGAAACCTTGGACCAACCAAGGAGAAAAGGCATCTCAGAGGAAGACACAGAGAGTCAACACCAGCTTTTTTCAGTGGCTGGGTCACCCTACGCTTGTTGAAAGTCTCTGTGATGCTGGACTTCTGAGCTCCTGCCCAAGTTCAATGAAATTTGATGAGGAGGTAGAGCTCTCAAAGATAATTTTTTACAGGATTTTTTGAAACAAAGGCAAGAGAGATCATCATTACCACCCCCACTGCAAAACCAGTAGAACTCAGTTGCCTGAGTACTTCTGCCCCACCCACAACACTATTGTCTCTCACCTGTGCAGGTGCAGTGAGGATATAGGGAAAAGGGGGTTATTTTAAAGGAAAGGGGAGGGGAGGCTAAGGACAACAAGCTTCACTGATCATAGAGCTGCTGGTTTTTTGCCTTAAGAGCTGAGAGGTGACTCCTGCAGCCCTTGCAGAGCTTACCCGTCCCTTGCTGTGCAGGGCTGAGTCAGCATCAGTGGGATGAGCACCTGCTGCAGGGACGTCCAAGACAGTGATATTGTTTGAACATTACTTGAACAGCTGTGGAAACTCTGGCAAATGACCATCCGCCTTGTGGGGACTGTAGTACTCCCTCAAAGGGCACAGCAGAAGGACAGAGGGGGCTGCAGGTAGGTCCTGTGGCTCCCCAACTTTATCATCTGCTGATAGTTTAACTAAGTCAACTACACTAAAGGGGTGAGCAAGGCTTCTCCAACCTTGGGCCCCTGCACCAATGCAAGTAGAGTCTGCTTTAAAGAGTGCCGAGCACTTGCAGCTGCCCGTGAAGCCATTAGGAGGTTTGGTTTGAAAATAGAAATTTAAACCAGGTGATGCAAACCTCCTCTTCTGTGTCTGTAGGACTGGGAGGATGGGCTTCCTTGCAAAGGTGTCAGAGAGATAATTTCATGGATGCATCTAATGCAAGCTCATGGTGCAGTCATGGGTACAAGATAAAAACCTAAGGCAGCACATCTGAGAAGTGAGTTAAGAAGATGTGTGATTATATACTGGATGCCTGGGATAAGGAAAACAGGGAAAAAGAATTAATCAGGTGTCCCGGTTTCAGATGGGGCAGAGTTAACTTTCTTCATAGTAGCTAGTGTGAGGTTGTGTTTGGGTTTTGTGCTGAGAAGAAAGCTGATAATGTACTGATGCTTGTAGCTGCTGCCAGGACAGTCAAGGACTTTCCAGCTTCTCTGCTGTGCCCATGTCTGCAGGCGCAGGAGAAGCTGGGAGGGAGCACAGCCCCAGGATTCAACCTCAGGTTTAGGATTGCATATAGGTATGGATTGGTCTGGAAGTGATCTCTCTCTGCATTGCCCCTCTCTCAGGGTTGTCTTGCTCTCTTGGTCAGCTCAGTCTCTTGGACACTCGGGCTCTTATCTCCGTTTTGGGATTGGGGTTTTGTGACTCCCTGCTCGGGGTTCGTTAGCTGGGAATGGGCTGTGCCTTGGTCTTTGGGTGGTGAGTGGTGTATCACTGTATATCACTCCTCTGTATGTTTGTATATATTATTATTATCATTGCTATCATTAACATTATTATTACATCAGTATTATTGTAGTTAAGTTATTAAATTGTTCTTATTTTAACCCACAACTCTTCCCTTTATCCCTTTGATTCTCTCCCTTATCCCTGGGCGGTGGCAAGGGTGAGTGAGCAGCAGTGTGGTGTTTTACTGCTAGCCAGGGTCAAAACCATAACATCAGGGCAGCCTATTCCATATACTATATAAAAAAATACACTTTGTAGTAATAATTCTGTTCTATATTGTGTTACATTCTCATGCAGGAAAAAAAGAGTAAATTAACTGTCACAGACAACATTAATTTTGGCTTGGGCTAGTTTTGGAGGTATTAACTTTGATGTATTTTTGGGTTTTCTGGTGTCTGGACGTGAATACAACCGCATTCCTGTGCTGTCCAGTCAGAGGACACGTGTGTATCTGAACAGGGGGTCACTGCTAGATGTAACACAGGCTTAGATTTTTCTTCTATGTGCTTCCTGTGCTTTGTCCTCCAAGTACACCTAGAAAATTACGTTCAACTTTTCTTGCCTTTTTGTATTCTGCAGGTTTTTTTCCCTCAGGTAACTCCAGAAACTTATCTCATTTCAGTGTAGAAGTTCCAATGTCAAAATAGTGCCCTTTTTATGTTGTATAACCAAATGAGATGCTAATATATATCCCAGAAAATAATTCTCACTTTAAATGGAAATACAAAAATAATGGAGTTTAACAATTCCGGAAATAGTCAGTTTTGTTTTTCTTTGGATTTGGGCTGATTTAAAACCCCTTCTTTTCTCAAGCACTGTCTTACAGCTGAGGAGAAGGGGATGTTTCAGAGGTAAGCCTGAGACCTGTAGCACCATGATGGCCCTTGCCATGATGTTGCTGCCTGTGTACAGATGAGGATGTGCTGTTTAAAGGGTTGAGAGCGTATCGACTCTGCAGTCAAGGATTTAAAGATTGTAGCTGGCATAGAAGCAAAGGCACAAAGCTTTTATCTCAGTAGCTCAGATGACAAAAATGAAGTTACTGCAGCAGTGCTGGTTTTAAATGTTTAGCCTCCAAGCTGGGGTGGTCTTGGGTCCTGGTCAGATGAAAAGCCACCTTGCATACATCTGCACAGCCACGCTTGCATCCAAAATATTGCACTGCACAGCTGACTTTGCATCCATAATGTTGCACTGTCAGTGCACTGGAGAGCAGAAAGATGCTCAGGAATGTCTAAACTGTGCCATGACCTTCTGCAGCCTGGAGAATGGCTGGGGACATTGCAGGATCGCAGGGCTCTTGTTTGAATTGTGAGGGGGCAGGGAAGCAGCACAGCCCTGACACCTACCTCTGGACAAATTCATTTTAAAGGAGGTAAAGGAACATTCTCAGAGCCCTGCAGCAAGCTCAATGCAGTGGAAAGTCTTGCAGCGGTGCAGTTAAAGAGGAATTCAAAGCGTGGTCAAAGGTTATGCACTTTGCTTTCAGTAGTACAGTAAAATAGAATTAAAAAGAGGCATATAAATACAAAATGTGTGTGCCCAGATGAATATAACATCGTTTTGAAAAGGACAAAGGATTCCTCTGAATAGTACTTAAAATTCAGTATTGCAAATTGCTTGAATGAAGAAAAATGATGTTTTTAAAAGGTTAGACATTGCTTCAGAAAGGTATCTAATATTTAAAGTTGAGTCAAGGAATCTGCTTCTGCCAGTGTTGCCTGGAACTCGCTTCCAGCTGAGTCAGAGCAGTGGGACTGACCCTCTTGCTCTGTGGGGTGCACCAACCTGGTTGATGGAGATTTCTGTCCCCTTTTCATTAATGCAAGTGACGGTGTGAGCTACTCAGTGAGCTCAACAAGCCCCTGGGAAGATCGATCACTGCCCCCAAAAAAGGCAAGGGGAAAATGTGAGCATCCCATGGGAATCCCAGTCTGTATGTTCTGCAGACACCTGTTTGCCATTCCTTTCCCTGCATGTAAACCTCTTGATGAGGTGCTTGGTGTTTCCCTCCCCTTGCTTTAACACTTATGGTCTCAGATGAGGGTTTTCCCCTGCTTTCTGGGGGCTGTTTTACAGGGGTGCAGGGCATGCTGCAGCTGTGGGGCTGGTGGGGCTCAGGAGAAGCAGTGGCTGTCCTAGTGCAGGTGGCTTAGCATCCTGTACCTGGAATTGGTGGGCTGAACTGGTGTCATGATGCTTCCCTGTGTACTTGCTCTTAAACCTTATCATCCTGAAGCACATATCCCAGGGGGTGCAGGAGGATGAGGTCTGGGAGATGGTAACATGACTTTTTGTGGAAAGGGTAATTGGTAGGATAAAGCCGTATTTTGAAGTACCCCTCGGAATTAGAGCTGTGCTGGTGGTGGACACCGATCTGATGCATGGAGGGGCAGAGCCTGGCTTACCTGAAAAATGCAGCCAGTGAGAAGCAAGCTGGTCATCTTGGAAATGTTCTCGTTCTCCTTCTTCCTCTCCCTTCTTGCATGGCAGCTGGGGAGAGCAGGGATAAACTGTGTTGCCATCATTTGTACCAGGTAAAACAAGGGCCATGGGAGTTTTGAGTTGCCAAACTCAAACTCTGAGTTTCCCACCAGGGAGCGATGTGGCTGCGTGGTTGTGGCACAGACCCACATCCTCTGGGGTCCAACATCTGCATGGCAAATTCTCCATCTTTCTTGGCCCATCTTATTAGAATTTCGCATGGTAAAGGACTATGGCGTGTGGAAACTGCCTGCGTTGCAATGACCCTTTACTTGGTGTTATCTTTTTATGAATTTTGTGAAATTCCAAGGCACAGTTACAGTGATAGCTGAATAATTATGTCGTTATTTTAAATGCCAATTAACTAATTATAGTTACAGAGACAATATCTGCCTCTTTTCCTCTAGAGCTGTTATCCTGCTAAGGCTGTTTGATCTCTATCATATTTTTGCTAACATATTTGGTTGTCTTAGATTAACACTGACTTTAAATTTCTTTTTCTATGCTATCACATGAGCAGAGCAAGTGTCAGCTGCACGCTGGTCCTTGGGTAGATGGCACAAACTCCATTGATATGGGTGGTTAGCACCAGACCAAGGAACTGAGCATACAGGAAAGCTTTGCCTGAGCTTGTCAGCAAATTAGACAAAATATTCTTTGCAGGCTGATTGAAACACTAGCTGGCCACAGTGTCGATGAACCCTTGTTAGTGAGCTGATTGGAATATTGCAGTTTTCCTTCTGCCCTCTCCTGCCTCCTACAATTGTTTCCCTCTGTTTTCTTCATTGTGGCTGGTATTTCCAAATAAAAGAAAGTCACATTCAACAACAAAAGAAATATTGTTTGGACATTTGCTGTGGGAAGAGTTGTCAGAATCGAGTTTTCTTGGCAAATGTGTAAGTAACCAAAACTTGGAGTTTGACCGGCTGCCCTCACCTGTTTCAGGCAGGCTGACCTCGATATGCACTTGGACAGATGCTGACAACGTGTTGGGGAGGTCACTCCATTTCGCACTTCTCCCCACTCTGTGCTGAGTAAGAAGTCAGCTCAAGGTCACTGTATAACCTGGTAAGGCTGACTTTTTTCTTGTCATGGTGATGACCTGCCATTGTTCAACTACTGACAGGTGTAAAATGTCAAGTGTGGTAAGAGCTGAATTGTGGGGCACAACAGAGGTTTCACAAATCTCTGAACCAAAACTCTCCATCCTCAGTGAAGTGGCATTGGGACCTGACTCTGTCTCTGCTTTGCCGGTCAGCCAGGGACAGGTCTTACCTGGAGCACCCATGTCTCAATTCGTTTTGAGGGCTGAGAGGGCTGAGACCTTGGCAGGGTACCCCCTATTGTGTGAGGGAGGCAGGAATTTGTGTAGAATGAAGAGTTTGCTCCTGGTGCTCCAGTTTTGTGTTAAGTAGAGGTGTCTCGCTGGGTTTGCCAGGGTGCAGGCGATTTTGCGCACGGATTTGTGCACCTTTGCAGTGATCTTGGTGCACATTTGATCCATCAGGGCTGCTGCAGTTTGGACTCCCACCATCCTCCCCAGTGTGTGTGTACTGTCTCCCTGCATGCTAACGCTAGTGGTTCTCAGAAATGACCTGGCTAGGAGAGAAAACCTAGCTGGGAGAAAATCATTTGGCTTCAAACCCCATGGAGAGTTGCCACTCAAAGGACCTAACAAGTTGTCAGTCTAAAAACTGTGTTATGGGATGCCCACCTCTTCTTTCTCAGCATCCTTGCCCGACAAGTGCATGGAGGTGGAATTGGCTGCCCTGTTCCTATCTTCTGTGGAAACAGTGGAGCTGAAGAAACCAAAGAAACCCAAGGAAGTGGAATTTATTCTAACATGACCTAAGAGGTCAGCTCATGCTTGCAGATGCCTTCCATTTGTAGAGACTACGGCCCAGAGAATTGTTAAGTGAGTGCATTGCTAGCAGTTTGTTATGATGTAGGATGAAAAATAAATTAAATAAACTTCATCATTCAGAGTTTGTGTGACACTTGAGAAAAGCTAAATTAATTTCAATGTGTCTCCAAATGTCTTGTTTGGGGGAAAAAAAAAGAAGGAAAGTCAAAGACATTCAGTCTGGTTAACACTGACAATGAATGAGTGCATGTAAACAAATTCCCTCAAGCATTCATGAATGTATTTCCTCAGCCACCAGTATTTCATCAGGTGGTGAATAATTTCCACATCTGTCTCACTGAAAAAAAAAATACCATAATCTGAGCTTGAAGGTGAAGAGGGAGCGATATATTTAAACTAAACCAGGATGCAGTTGAACACGGAGATTATTAAAAAAAACCCTGAACCCTCACAGTATTACTTTTATTTTCCAATTAGAAGAAATGAGAAGAGGCTGATTTCTGTTTTGTGGCTAGTACAATTTTGCCATTAGTTTGTGGGATTTCAGTTTCAGGCCTTAAAAACTTTAGATGGAAAAGAAATTAAAAATTGGAACACTGGAACAGGTTGCCCAGGGAAGCTGTGGATGCCTCATCCCTGGAGGGGTTCAAGGCCAGGCTGGATGAGACTTTGAGCAACCTGGGCTAGTGGGAGGTGTCCCTGCCCATGGCAGGGGGGTTGGAGCTAAATGATCTTTAACGTCCCTTCCAACCCAAACCGTTCTATGATTCTATGCTGAGGTTCTCCCAAGGGGCAGCCTGTCCCATCACTGCTTAGCTACAGGCATCCTGGCATTTAGACAAGGGCAGTTGTCAAATTTTTCTGAAGCAGAATGTCTCAATAGTCACAATGGACCATGCTCCCCATGGGAATCTGCAGGTTATACTGCCTTCAGGAGGGATTAATGCCCACTAATCCTTCACTCAGGAGAAAAATACTCAGGTGTTTGCCAAGCAGCAACGAGCCAGTTTAGTCTTCCCCCCCCCACCCCCTTGCTTCCTTTTTTTTTTTTAAATAAATCCTTCTTAAAATTACAAAAGCAGATCCAAGCTGTCACAGTGACTCAGCTGTAGAGCTATAAGCGGTCCACGTTGCAGATTAAATTTGCAATTGGTAATATTGTTATGCTGCACTGTGGAAATGAAAAATGACTCTATTCCTACTTGCTACATGCAAAGGACGACATGCAAAGATTTGCATCGAGCCAGAACCATTGCTAGAGGAGGAAAGGGCGGGAACTGACTTCCTCAAACACATTAGAGACCATGCCCCTCGATGTCCTTTTTTACCAGCAGAGTGAACTTGGCTGGGGTTATCAGCAAAGGAAAAAGGAGACAAACCCTAAAGCAATATATGACAGGGTGTTCATTCACAGCTATATATAGTTGCAGGGAAAGGAAGTTTATTACTGATCTCACCACTGATATTTTTTACCTGCAAATATAGCAATCATATTTTTAATCTGAAACCCACCCAGAGCTACAGTAGCTGCAGGTGCTGCTCTTTTCAGTCAAGCATTAAAGAGTTTACAAAGATTTAAACTGATTAAGCATCAGCATGGAGTAATGAATGCCAAATACCAATATGCTAATTATAATATTGCATTTTCAGTGATTGCCTACAAGTGTGATTGCCCTTCTAATTTAATCTAATACACTTTCTTCTATGGTTATGGGACAAAATACACAGAAGTGTCCCTTTGTTCTATATCTCTGGTTTAGATACCTTATTCCTGTTCTTTCAAGGCAACAGTCCCAGGAGAGCATAAATGATATCACAATGTTGTTCAGACTCTAACTTTTTCCCAGATGAACTAAGCAAAGTTTGTGTGCAATCCTGGTTCATTTTGAACTCCAAGGCAGAATTTCCATCGACTGCAAAAGGGCCAGGAGATCTCCTTCACAGTCCTGCAAGTTCCTTCTGGCTACGCATCTGTGATCTTGTTCAGCTCTTGCTCTGTTTTTCCCGGGTCCTGCTGGGATAAGGCTAGGAGTCTGCTTTACCCAGACTATGTGTTCTAAAAGATACCTGGGTATTTTATTCCTTTTGATTAAACATAAAAAACCCAGTGTTTTGAGTTTGTGTCTATCTAAAACCAAGGATGCAAAAATCAGGTTGTAAGCTGGCCAACCATTTTACTTTTGGTTCTTACATTACCCAATGCAGCTAACTATTGCTAGAAGAGATGATGCAAAGCCACGCCTCACACAACTTTGCTTCTCAAAGACTTTTTTAAACTGTCGAATTGTGTTTCTAAAATATGAGCTCCTCAACTTTGATTAGAAAACATCAAAGATAAAGAATCCAGTATTTCTCATAGTAGTTCCCTCTACTAGTTGAACATTTTCACGTTAAAATGTGGTCCTAATGTCTAACTTGATTTGCAGGATTCAGCTTTATACCACTGATGTGTAATGTCTTGCTCCACTAAACTTAATTTTTTGGCACTGTGCTTTTTCTCCCTATGAAAGTTCTTAGGTGCTGTTATTGGTAATATTCTTCTAAGTGAAAGAGATTGATCTTGTCGTTTCCTATTGTAGGAGATTTCCTTCCATCCTCAGTTCGTTTGTGGTGCTTTTCTGGCAGCGTACCCAAGTTTTGTGAATGGTTTTTGAAAAAAGGTGTGAGCTCCACACCTGTCCTTCCCATTGTGTGTGGAAGGGTATTGAACAACCCCTTGTTTCTTTTCCCTGATCTCCTTTGTTCCCCCGATCACTGGGAGCTCATGTTGCATTGTTTGTTCATGATTATCTCTGTTCTTTTCTAGTCTTGGGCTTTCCAGCCACAGCACCAGTTTCTCTAAACGGAGGGGATATTTTTATCCCCTTGATGCATAGCATGGTGTTTGACTGTACTAATACACGTTTTATATGGGACTAATTTACTGAATGCCCTTGTTCTGCATTTGGGAACGCTCAGCCCCCATCCATGTTATCTGTTTGCCATCTGCATAGTTCAGCAGAAGCGATTTCCTTTGTGTTTCCGAATCAGTGATGAGCATACCGAATCAGATCAGTATGACATTTCTCCACGCTCTTTTTGGTCTGCCTATAGCCTTCAGACTGCATAACGCTTGTTGGTGACTGCAAGAGCCCTGGTGAAAAGACCTTCAGTGGGGGTGATGACTCAAAGTCCTCTTTCCCTGCACTGTCCTGGCAGAGGACACCAGCAGCCAGCCCCGCCTGTCCCCCACAGCTAAATGGGGGAGCTTGATATGTTAAATGTCACACTGCTGTTCTGATGGTAGCTGTGGGCTGCAGCAAGCAAACTCTCCTGAGAGTCGCTCACTATTAGAAAAGACTTTCCCCCCCCTCTTTCCTTTTCAGCAATGCTTTAAAGGACTTAAAAGCAGTGTTAGAGCCAAAGTGCCACTTCTGTCTCAGCTTACAGGTATGCCACCTGAAATAGTATGAACCATGAATCACTTTAATAGATAGCAGCCGAAGCTTCACAAATCCTTGTGATTCAAACTTCAGAGGAGGCTAATGCGGCAATTCAGAAGAGGACGGGGAAACTGCAGCCATGTGTTTTGTGCTGGTTGAAAAGCTCATAAACTGAATTCAGCTAATCACAGAAAGATTGTCAGTCAACAGAGCAATGGTTATTTGTTTAAAGAGTTTAACGACTCCACTGGTGAACGTCCTCTAGCTTGATAATCATTTGTCCTTGAGTTAATTATCTGAGTCATATTAGCTTTATGAAGCAGAGATGGAGTGGTGGGTGGCTTTTGTACGCCATAGAAATATTAAAATCAGATTGCTATATACTGAATCTTAAAAAAGAATATTTTGGCAGGTGAAACACTTTTACTTTGAAGCTCACCTTGTGTCTCTTGGACAAAAAGAAAGCAATCAGCCAGGCTGAGTCATTTATCTAAAAGCCTTTATTTATTAAAAAGTAAACAAACTCTGAGGGCAGGGTGAAAAATTTTCTGGAGTTTAAGACTTTTTGTCTATTGGGACCTTTGAAGCAGGTCCCATGGAAATTGTGCTGCTTAATTTGGGTTCATGGTGGGAAGGAATGAAATTTGTTGGAGTTCTGATCTTGAGTAAGGAGAGGCTTACATTATCCCTTAGATTACCTTTAGGTTCTACAGGTGTGACTCTAAGCATACTCAGTGATCCGGGAATTGTATTACACCACTGCTGAGCCCATAAAAATGTCAAGAACGTGTATGAGGTTGACGTAATAGTCTTGGAGTGATTTGTGCCCTATTGTGTTATCAAATACATTATGTTTCAAGACTGTTGGTACCCTATGATTTTCCTGTCTGTAGTGTAATTTGAATCCACTAAACTTCAGATGGATATCAGGGCAGTCTTTCAAGATATAGGCATGATTTGTGCTTCTAGGAAGCATGCATTATTTTTTTCCCCCTCTCTGTCACCATTTAAATGACTCCCATCCTATTTCTTTTTCTTTTCTTGGATAATTCTATGTCAATGTGCACTATTTCCTCTTAGCATTTTGCTTGGCTGACCTGAAAGATCCTCTGCAACCTGTTTTTCAAATGTCAGTTTGATTTGGAGTGGCAGTTAAATCCGTTCGGTCCTGCCCAAAATAGCAAATGTAAATATTTTTGAACAGGTCATGTGTTGTTCTTGAACAGAGCATGATCAACTCCTACCAAAACCAGCAAGAAGAATATTCCTGACCTGTGATAGGGCTGGGTTGATCTCCCAGTAATATTTATTCATCACCCAACATGCCTCCTCCAACAGTGCTGAAGTTCATGCTGCTATATCTAAGAGAAGAAATTAAATGGTTTAGGTACAAAATATAGCAGGTTAATTGCCAATAAACTTGCAAAGTTTCCGGCTGGATAGACTACTAATCTTTTGCATTTATTCTCATGATTATAAAATTATAATTACACCTGTTTGCTGATGATTGATCATGGTTCAGAATGGCTCACACATTTATTCCTTGATACATGCATGTAGACCTGATCTAAAAAACACCGTGTCTTCAACAGAAGGTGATAAAGCCCTGCTGAGATACGTGAATGGAGAATCTGGCTCAGAATATTAAACAGGTTCAACCACATAACGCTGGGTTCCCAACAGACCCCTTCTGATATCTTACCGAGCCTTTGTGCAAACCGTATCAACAGCGTGCCCCTGCACATTGTTAATTAGGTATCTCACCCATGCTTTTGGGATTTGCAAACAGCATTTAATATAGTCTTGTAGCATGCTATGTTGCAATGGTTCTTGCCTACCAATCAATGCTCTATAAAAAAACTGAGGCAGAGACACATTACCCCTCTTGACTCTTGGCTTAAACTCACTTGTGTGGAATGTTTTTCTTTTTCTTTTTTTTTTCCTTTTCATAAGAATGCAAACTTTTTTCCAGACTCAATAAGGAGTCCCAAACCACATGAAAATCTTGGTGTGGGACAAAGATAGACTGAGAAAGAGAGGAGCAAATGCAAAGGGGTACCAAAGCAAAGGCCGCTCCAGGGTGCTCCTCTGTGAGGGTCTTCCCCCTCAAAGGGGGAGTTGTGAGACAAGTCCAAACGGTTCACTGCCACAGGGTGGGTGCTGGGCACCATGTGGTAGAAGTCACCAGGAAGCCTCTTCTTACCTCCCCTGTTGGAGCTGTTCTCATCCAAATGAGTGAATATTTATTTAGAACCCAGATGTACAGCCCTGGGGTTGTCAGATCTGGGAAGCTACATCAAGACCTTGCTTAAGCATGTTCCCTAATCCTGTGTCCATGGCCATGCTGAGGTGCATTCCTCTTCTGTTTGGACCAGAAGATGTTCTCTGAATGAAAACCCCTTCAAAATAAAAGTTTTCATAAAAATATTCGTTTCCTGCAGGGCTTTGTTTGGCAATAAATATTCCCAAATGATGCTACACTTTGTCCCATGGGAATAACCACATTAACAGCTCATTCTCTGGGGGATGTTCAGGGAATTGCCAACTACTCCTGAATGGGTGACCGCATTTGGCTTTCCTCTAATGAATTATCCTACATCCATGGCATCTTACAAACAGCGCAAAACAGAGTCACCTTTAAATTTATCTTTTGGTGCCATGTCAAAACAGAGCATGCTTCTTCCACCTACCTGATGTCTATGCATATCAGTAACTCCCCTGCCTAGGTTTTTAAAAACTCTCTTGGAGTAATCCTTCTCTCCCAAATGAGGAGATTAAGCCGTGGGCTCCAAATGGGACTTAGTGATATTTTCCTACTTGATCACTTTAAAGTCTTTTCTCACTCTATGGTAGCTTCTTCATAAAGTACATTTTAGCTTTTAGTGTGATCAAGGGAGCCTGACTTCTCTTTAATTTTCTGTGTAATGCATTTAAGGGACCCAAATCCTTTAAGTCAAGGACACTTTATTAATTTACAGCTAGAAGAATTTTTCCCTTTGGCATTAGGCTGTGCTGCCCAGGAGGTACAATTTTCCAGTCATGCCATGCATAAATGTATGCCCCATTACAGGCTCTTAATCACTTTCTTTGTAAAACCATGAAGGTAGGTGAGTGGTAACCCAGCTACAAAGCGAGCAGACCCAGGTAAAACCTGCAATGTGAGTTGGTAGGGCAGGGATGGGGAGGGCATGTGTGTTCATTCTCTTTTCCAGCTCCATCAGCTTGATTAAAGAAGATATAATGTCTTCAAATAAATGTCCCCCACTGATACTCTTCGTATTAGATCTTCTCACTTCCCAGCTTTCCATTTTACCAGCTCCAACAAGCCAAAATCTCCAGTTATTTTTTTTTCATGTTCTTTTTTTCTCTTGTTTTGCACAGAATGGTCTCAACAGATGGCAACAGTGACACTAGCATAGCCTTAGCTCTTCTGACAAATGCTTCACCAGATACATGTTGGGATCATATTAGCCCCCTGACCGCACTGTCCATGTTGTTGTCAATAACCAGGCATCGTCTGGCCGATGAATGCACTGAAGGCTTATCACTCTTCAGATATTTCCGGCTGATGGGCTCCCAGTTTATAACAGAGTTTCTTGTAATTGATGTAATTGATTATTGTCACACAGCATGGTGCATTTCACCACATTTCTGCTATTCAGGTTCTGAAGATCATTCAGTTCTTTCTACATGATGCCTCAGACTGTTCATTTTTATTTAATTTCTTAAAGCTGTTGAATTTTAGCCTGTTGTCATTTGCCTAGTCTGAGTCTAAATTAACAGTTAAGCTTCTAATTATGTACCACTGTAACTACCTTAGTCTGAGGAATCGGAGATGTCTATTTGTAAATTCATGCCTGTGTTTCTATGCCTAACCCTCTAACACCTGTATTTTATGTATGTTCAGGATAAGATACCATCAAACACCACAGGAGATTATCTGATGAACGATTCAGCTATAATGCTTATCTAAATTGCACTCTACGTAAAATAAATTACAGTTTGCTAAAGAAAATGAAACATATTTTACCGTACAGGAAAAATTGCATTTACTCCCCCAAATCAATCATGTTTTCCCAAGGTTGATGAATAAGCTAAAATCTCTGCTCCTGTAAGCACCAGGCTCTGGGTTGGAAGGTAGAGACAGATAGCTTCTGCACTTGCTTATTTTTATCTGTGGAATGATTCCTCTCTTGAAAGAAGGCACTTGTGCCCGTGGCATATATATAGATTTTTTTTTTTTTTGCTGTGCTTTCCTCAATTTCTTTCTTTTGTTGTTCTGTCTCCATCAAGTAACTCTGAAGAGTACACACAGTCATCGTGAGGGGTAAGGTGAAGTGGCAGGTAGCGTGATGCCTTCTGGGTTCTTGTCTGAAATAAATCTGCAGTGAGGTAGGGCTTTCTGAGGGGATGCAGAGCTCAAGGTGTCTCGCCAGCAAGTGTATGCCTTGTAGAGAGAGTGCCAAGAGACTATTCTTAGTTATCTCAGGTCAGTGTTACGCCAAAGCACTCAGCTCTTGAGGAATTCTCTGCCAAAGTCACTTTGAAAATGTTCTTTTTTAGTTGAGTCATTTGTTCCTATGTTTTGAGTAGGGGCTTGTGGCTCGGGAGAGGAGTTTCCCAATTTTCTGAATCTTGTAGTGTCAAGAAAATATGAAATCTTAATAGACATAAAGCTTTCTGGTATTCAATTGCCAGGGCTTGAATTAAAATAAGACTCACTTTTATTTCTCCTGCTTATGTGTCTTCCCTACAGAATGTTATCAGTAGGGGTCTGATGCTTGCAACAGCCAGCGCTCTGAAACCATATTGTGTAAATTCACTTCTGTAATGACATTTATGCACCTGATTCCCACAAAAACAGTTCATAGTTAAATGTCTAGGTAACTTGCAAAGTACACACCTTCATTCATTCATGCCTTGCAAGTCTTAGAGATGTGTAAGAATTAATCTTTTTTTGTTTGTTTGTTCTGTGGAAGACAGATCCTCCTGTATCATATCAATAGGTCTAATTATTTTGCCGTGAAAGATTAAAAAAAACCCAAAACCCCAAACCTACAAACAACCAGGCAGTGGCTACATTTTTTATTTTGACTCATAATGTCTGCACCTCTGAGTGCTTGGTCAGCAGTGTGTAGGCTTTTACTTTGCTCTTCTTCCGTGGTTGCAAGGTGGAATATTGCACTCCATTATTAGGGTATGCCTACACAGTGATTTGGATGTTAATTTTTGCTGTCTTGCATTAGTTTTTTCAAAGTGAAAATATTTAAAAAAAAAAAGGAGACGGAAGTTTCAAAGGCAAAACCAAGATGAAAGACAAAATACTGCTTTACACTTTTAGCTATAGATGGAAATCTAGACTAAAAGAATTGAACTTTAAATTACATCAAAAAATGTCTAAGAGCAAGTTAAATAGCTTTATAACTCAGATTTTATTTGAACCTGTCACAGAAAGCACACATTTTCTATTCTCTTGAATTAATGTATTAGTTTGAAAAGTATCCTAGTCCTATGCTGTTTGATGTGACTTCTCTGAGGGATGAGTATCTGATTTTTTTATGCTTCCTGGGAATCTATAATCATACAGGACTTTATCATCATGCAGGATTTTATATCTTAGGATACAAATATTTCAGGTTGCTGGGGGAATGTCAGAAGGATTTCACAGGTGCATCTTGAAGTGTTACAGCTGAGAAAAAGCACAGCATCTCATGGGCTGTCACACATAAACCCACTGGGTACCCTCTTCTTCTTGTGTTCAGACTCTCTCTGGGCATTGGACATGGACTCAGAGTAAAAAACGCACTGGAATCAGATGAAATTCCCTAAATCACTCTTCCAAGAGACAAAGAAGGGCCTTGCAAGTGTTTTCCAGACTAACAGAAAAACTCAGCTTTTTCTCAGCTTCTTTACAACCGAAATTTTGAGGAATATAAAAAGTAATAGTAAATATATAGTAAATAAATAGTAAAATGCTGTCTCTTCCACAGCAAGAATGCAGGGTAGAAAATGAGATAATTTGGTTTTGTATTAAGCACTTGGAAGGGATGCAGACAAAAGTGGTGTGGGGCCATTTAAACTGGAACATCCTCATATGAGGAAGGGCATCACAATCATGTCCAGAGGAAAAAGGATACAAGCGACATGTAAATGGTACATAATACAATAAAGAATGAAACAAAAAGACCGTTTCCTTGAAAATGAATAGGTGATGACTTCATTTACGTCTGGAGTCCTGCATTTACTCGTGCGTATGTCTGATTTAGATAGGATAATTCTTGTGGTGACCCCCGTGAATAATATATACCATTTAGTGGGATTGAGGTATGTTAAATTTGCAAATCAAACTACTGCTCAGAAATGTTATCTGATTTCAAGGTACTAAGTCTACAAACTCCATTAATTGTTCAAAATAGGTAGCCAGTGTACATGTATCAGATTAAAAAGTTAAAAAACAAAATCTTTATCACTATGAGGCTTAAACTGAGCAATCCACTTTTGGGAAAGTTATACCCACAGGAAAAAATGTTGTCTAGTTCTTATATACAACCTATCCAAGGTGACTGCTGTAAAGGCTGCTGTAGATTCATGGCTTTAATTAAGCTGTTACAAAAATTTAGGCATAGCAGAACTTCATAATAATAAAAAGAGAAACCTTATTTATTTTCCTGAGAACATAAAACCCCATGATTTTATGTCTATCTCCTGCTTAGGAAAAAAGATTATTGTAATATAGGCAATTATAAATAAGTTTTATTCAGTTCTTGCTTTGCAGAGAAAATACTCATTGCAAAGGATCATAACAATAAAAAAACTCTGTTTAAATTGGCTCCACTTAAGAAAGAATGCAGGTTTTTTACCAAGAGGAAACAAATACACTTGCCATACAGCTGGTTAGAGTGTATTACCATACAAACACTTTAAGCTGCCTTGTGGTAAAATGAACATTGAAGTCCTATATTATTGGACATTGAAGTATCAGTATCATCCACCCACCCACCGAAGCTGTGTGAGAATGTTTCTCCTTAAACTTGAGAACAGTGTGGTGGGAAAATGCCCCAAGGGCTGGGGAAGGAGATGCCTAGCTGTGAAGTCCTGACAGCCAATGCTCTGTGGATCCTATTTACAAGACTGGACCCTCAGCAGGTATTTTTTTTCTAAATGTAAATTGAGTTTTATGGTTTCACCTAGCCCTTCGGTCTGCTTTTCTCTGGCTACGGCTGTGTAAGTTGTCGTGTGTTAAACCTAGATATCATTACGCAGAGTAACAGTGGAGTGTTCTTGTTGTCATTTTAAGTAGGGTCCCTGCACTGCAATTACTTGTAAATACACTTTATCAGTTATATGAGCCTGATGGTACAGTAAATGGCTTTTAGTGACTCCTGAAAAATAGTGAAGACTGTGCCTAAACATCATTTACATTGGTTTTTTTTGCCATTTGGAATGCATATATACTACAGCTGGCTTGAAAACAGAGAAGCAAGGTGAGCTCTCACAACAGTGGCATGCAAACTCTTTGGGCTGAGTTTGGCACCAGCAGCGTGCGATTGCTGAAGCTGCAATGCTGATCCCAAATACATGTGCTGCTCAACAGCAGCGAGGTTTGGACTCTTGCCAGTCGGTGTCCCTCCACTCATGATGCACAGAGCTTTCTCCACTTTCCTCCATACAGGTTCCAGGGTGGCTTTGTGGGGCATCACCCACGCTAGATGTATTCTGGTTTGGACAGAACCTGCATCTCCTGCCCTCCCTCACTCCTGTCCTGGCAAGTTCCTCCCAGTCTGCGTGTTCTTCTTTCCCTAAAGAAAATAAGGAATGGTCAGAATTAAAACAAGGGGCTGTGTTTATGTGTCCCCTCCCTTCTTAGGGGGGTGTCAGTGACAGTAAAGGAGCAATACTCGAAAGGGGAGCAGAGGTGGTTGCTGAAGAGGCAGTAGATGAGGGGGTTGATGGCACTGTTCAAGGCTGGCAGGTTCTGGATGATGACGGATGCGTAGAAGCGCTCTTTGGTCTCAGGGAGTATGTTGAAGTTGTCCAGGATATCAAAAAGAAAGTAAGGGCTCCAGCAGAGAACAAATGCTGGAAGAGAGACAGAGAGAGGAAGAGCTTGACATCAGATAGTTTAGCTATCTAATGAGGTAATCACGCACACAGAGAGGCTGTATAACACATAAATATTTGTTCATGGAAAAAAAATCTCTCCCTATTTGGGGTGTTATTTAAGAGAATAGTTATTAGACTGTGCTTTTACTTGTCTTTGTTTTTATTTTAATGCCCATAAAATATATTATGTATGCTCCTCTAAGTGTTTAGAGTGCTCCCTCTAGACATATCGAGGCGATTTTGAACACTACACAACACATAAAGGGTAAATAGGTAGCCAGTTAAAGCATCATCAGTTATAGCGAAGTGCTCTTTTAATGGTCCCCGGAGTGAGCAGCCAGTCTAAATGTACACACCGCCAACATGCTGCTCCGTGACAGCGCTGCCTGTCACTGCCACCTATTAAAAACGGGCTAATAGACACCCAGAAGCAAGGAAACGACACCCTGGCATGCCACATTACAGCAGCACAACATGTCATTTGGCGTACTGGTTGGAGGTGCTGGAAGAGTCTCTGATTCCATACTGCCATTTGAGAGATCAGCTTGGGGAACCGAACAGAGGATTGGATTGTTCATAGCTCCTGCTTTTGTTCAGAGGTGGTAGAAATAAAAAGGCTGTAGTTTTACCTTTATTTGCAGATATAGGGCATGAATCTGTTCCTCACAAATTTCTTTGTCATCTCCTTTCACAAAGGCATTTGATTAAAGATTTCCATTGAAACGCTGGGACAGGCAGTTCACTCATCAGTATTTCTTAGCTGGCAGCTAGCTGAGCACTCACAGAGTGTGCAAGGAAGAGGTAAACTCCCCTTCTGTTTTCTAGACTAACCAAACCAGCAATCTCTATGCACAGATACCAGCAATGTGTATTGTCAGCTTATGGATCACAGCACTGACTATGCAGAACTTTAAGCAGCTTTAAAGAAATCCCTAAATGCTAGGTGCTTTCGTCTGCATGTCAAGAGATGCTGGGTGCCTAATATTTTCAAGGTCCTTTGAAATCTGGAGCATCCAGGTGAGCTCTTGACATCTGATGATGTTGCGATAGTACTTGTGTCTGACTAAAGCTTTCTCTGACTGCTGCACAGAAAATTTCAGACACAGAGAAGCTGTTCTTGGACTTCTGAAAAGCATGAATCACATCGGCCTCTCTCCCGTCTGCAAATGCTACTGCTAAACAGTGGGCTAAGCATCTCAGTAGCAGCTATTATCACAGTAGCATCCAGTCTGAAGTCTGGGTAGTGCTGGAAAGAGGAGTGATCTTTTTTTTTTCAGTGGTAGGTGATGTCTGTCAGCCTTTGGGAGTAAATAGCTTTGGTTGCCTTCCTGCCTGTCTCTGGCAGCTACTCACAAGCCCTGTGTGACGCTGCCTTTATTTATTGAGATAAAATGTCATCCTCCTAATTCCATCAGGATAATGTCATCTCCCTGGGAGACGGAGGACACCTGCACTGAGTCATCTGCTGCCTGGTTGGGAAAAGGAGAGAGCTTGTTCTTCCCACTTTGGCAAGCAACATGCTTCTGACATCAAATTCAGTTGCTCTGCGTCCCTTACCTCTCTTTCCTCTCCTTTGCACTGCCCCAGCAACTTCTTTTAATGTCAGCATCCTCCCCAGCTACCAGCTGTGGGGCTGCGCACTTACCGAGGATGATGACGATGCTGTACTTGATGGCTTTCACTTTCGCCCTGGATATGAACCCACGACTGGTGTAGCCAGCAGAGGTTTTGTCACCTGGGGAAAAAAACAGTTCAGCTGGTAAAAGACGAGGGCTGGTGCGTGGATGTGCCCGTGTGTACCTCTGTGGGTGGGACAGCAATATGAAGCCCATCCTTCCCTGGTGTCAGGCAGGGGATTGGTAGTTCCTGAAATTTGGACACTTGCAGTCATGCAAGTTGGACACTCAAAACCTGAGCTACCCACAATCAAAAGGGGCAATGTAAGAGATCTTCCTGAAGCATTGTGGCAGCTGGGTATTTCTGATCCTCACAGCTACAAAAACAGGCAGAGTGGTGGTATAGGAGGCATTTTCTGAAAGGAACTGGCAGTTTTAAATAGGAAAAGAGAAGAAACACCCTGACAAAACAGACTACCTGTTCCCTTTTAACTGCATTTCAGTCAGAAGGATTTTAAAAGCTACACACTCCACTCCCTTAACCTTTCACTCTTTTTGATGCTTTGGATAAACTGTCGTGCATTTTACTCTCCATGTTGACTCGGTAATGAAATACGAAATGCTGTTAGACTAGCTTTTCAGAAATGAAGTGTGGCTCAAATTGAGAAGAGAATTCTGCTCAGCCTCACACCAAGGCTGGTTGATCTCATTTTCTCTGAAGTCAAACTAATGTCTCTGAGAATCAAGTTCCATATTTGAATAACAGTGCCAGCAGGATTGTAATAATATGCCTGGTTTCATTCGTAATGTCAATTTGCTGGTCATGTTGGTAGGTCAGAATAATTAGAGTCACCATAGTGAATCCACAAGAAGATCATTTTTTTATCTAAACATCTTTAAACTCTTGTAGTCCAAACGTAGGACTGGAATTTTGATTAATGTAATTGAAAATAACTCTGTGTACACAACTTCTTACACCTCTTATAAAAACAGCATATCAAGGTTGTGTAATTTGTAAAGAAAAAAAGAATAAAATTAATGTCTGCTTGTTATCAGTGAAACACCCCATGTAGAATCTTTAAATGAGTCCATACATAATGTTACTGGAAATCACTTGGTGACTTATAGAGCAGAATATACCTCCTGGATGAGGAGAATGATGAAGTTTTTTAAAGACTGGTTAATACTGGTTGTGTCATGAAGGCAGGCTCATCAGAAATCAGTCCTGCTCAAGACTTTTAAAGAAGGAGTAAATCATAGAATCATAGAATGGCTTGGATTGGAAGGGACCTTAAAGATCATCTAGTTACAACCCCCTTGCCATGGGCAGGGCCACCTTCCCCTAGCGTAAATGAACATACTTTTCTTCATAAGTAATAGGAAAGGCAGATGACAAGTGAGGATCTTGAAATGATATGTGCTCTTTGCCAAAATAGCTCAGAACAGTGCAAAAATGTTTATGGTCTTGGGGTGGAAAGCTCAGCCCACACTATGGCTTTCTGTAGCCAGGAATTTCTGAGCTTGACCAAAATCCAAACTTGCAAGGGCATGTGAAAGCACAGCAGAAGTGTTATTCAAGTATATGCTAGAAAAAAATTATTCTGGAAATGGGCAAAGTTCTAGGAATAGAGATTCAAAGTTCTAGAATAAGATTTTTTTACTTTTTGATTCTTTTCTCACAGATGTTTTCTATCATTTCTCTAAAGGGGATTTAGTGTCAAATGGAGGAAGGTAAATAATGTAGAAAAGAGTTATGGATGCGCAATTACAGAAACCCCATTCCCACTGCAGTGATTGAGTTCCCAAGACAACACCGCATATCCAGACATTCCTGGATTTGAGGGGACCATCTGGATTCAAAACATAAGGCTGGAGACACATATGTGCTGAGACTCACCAGGGCAGCTGGATAGGATGACAGCCTGAGCTTTGCTCTTCATCCAGATGGTTCGGATCACGATGGAGTATATGACGCTACAGAAGGGAGAGTCATTGGTGTTATGAGGCACAGTAAATTTAACTGGCGTCCCAGTCATCCCTGCTCTATGAATATGCTTATCTATGTGTAAAGAGCTCATAGAGATGATGGGACTGCATATGCATAATAATAATGATGACAGCAACAAAAATAAATAAATGACTCTTCCATAGTACTTTTCAGAACTAGATCTGAAGAATTTTCACCATGGTAGTTCATTCATGACTGTTGTCCTGGCTTTGCAGATGTCAAATCTGAGGCTCAGAGGAGTGTAATGATTTGGTCAAGATCTCACAGGCAAGAGCCCGTTGGGGATTTTGAGCTATCTGAGGCCAAACCTGCCTGGGTACCAGCCCCAGGACACTAGTCCTGAAATGGGGGAAGCAAAGGGAGGGACCTGGTTTTGCTGCATATTTTGATGTTCCTTTGGGAGTACAAAGCTGACAAATAGAACGGTTCCCTGGGGATTTCTGTTGGGTCAGTATCCATGAGAAATGCAGTTAAAGTACTCACTTTCAGGTCTCAAGGTCTTGGGATGGAAATTGATGAGGACAGAAGTATCAGGTAGATGTGAAGAGTCAGATGATTCAAAGCCATATCCACCACAATTTGCATATTTAGAGGGGAATGCACATATTCATTTAATGGGAAACATGAAAAGTGCCCTGGTCCACAATGGCTTTGGATAGTTTTGACATTTCCCTAGGTGATAACAAATCTGGAATTCTATTTATTTAATACAGAATGGGTAAAAATAATTCCTTCAAGCTGAAGAGCTGTTTGAACCCATACCCTGGATGAGGATGTTACCTTTTTCAGCAGTTTACATAAAAAAAAAATATTAGGCTTTGCTCTGTATGCCTTTTCTCCTGCAAACCTGCATAACGTGCAGCTGAAATCACTAAGCAACAGCATACTTTTGACTGCTGTTTTCCTTTTTAGTCTGCTAAGGAAGATGAAAATAATGTGAAAATATTTCAACTAATGCACTCAGGTTGCCATGTTTTCCTGGTGTAAAAGCCAAGCATCATAACAGAAGTCATCATTTGCTGTTTGCAATACACTGTGGTGTTTTGGGAGGCTTGGGGCAGCCTGACCATTAATTGCCGTAAATCTTAGTGGCGATTCTGTGAAAAAAGGTGCAACAAGGGAGATTATTTCAGGGAGTTTTATAGAGGCAAAAATGTGTCTTACTGTCATGTCATTTATTTTTATTATCAGAAGAGACATTATTCTTACTAGAGCTTTCAGACTCAGATACGAGTTTTTCCCACAGCACTCTAAATTCCCAGACACTCTTGCAAAGCCAGTATTTGTCCACCTCGGAGGTTTCCTTTCTGTGGAAGTTTGAGCCATCTGGTTTCCAGGCTCAATGGGTGAAAGCTGGAGATTCAAAGTGCAGTCGGGGCTGTGCAGCAGAGCAGCAGTGTCCCTTGCCAACGAGGGTTTTGCATGAATCTGCTGCAGACTCTGGATTGCCCTCCTTAATCCCTTCAAAGGTCCAGCATAGCTCCCAGCTGACTTGAACATTTTCCTTTTATCTCCTGGCTTTTCAAGAACCTGTTTATTTATCAGCTGGTGCACTTGAGAGTTCCTTCGTACTTTGTACTGACAATAGTGGAAAATTCATGTATCATTGCTCCTTTGATTGTTCCAATGAATATGTCATAATGATAATTGTTGTCATCTCAAGAAAATTTCCATCCAGCTCCTCAAAGTCCTGTTTCTTTTTTCTCCCTAGCCTGCTATATCTTGCCTGACCTTTTTATTTGCAGCTGAACCAGTCTCTCTTCTGATGCAGGACCCATTCAGCATTGCCTTAGCATCAGGTCAAAGGAGCCTAAACTCCGGAGTCAAAATACTCAGACTCCCTACTTCCAACCAAGTCCCACAAGGACTGAAGTCAGACTCCTCACTGGCTTTCTCTCTGACTCCAAAAATCTTGCCCTTTTGGCTGCAGAGCCTGGTAGGAGCATCCTTTTCATGGGATACTGTTGTAGCAACTGTCTTCTTCATGCTGTAGTCGAAAGGCTTGATGTCAGGACTGGGAATACAGTTGGCATTTCACACAGATTACATGCTGTTTCATTTGAATCCTTCATTTTTAGAAGTCCAGGGGAAAGTTTAATTCCTTCTAAAGTGCTGGCAACATAGTGGATTTGTACTGGTGGTTTTGCCTCTGTTCATCTTTCTTTTCTCTATAACTGGAGCTACTGGAGCCTTCCTTACTGGGAGGGGACCAGAGGTGGTATAAAGCCGCTCAAGGTGAGCGTCAGGAAGGACAACTCAATTGTCATGCTAGGTATACTTTCCAGCAGCTGTTTTGCCAGCCACAATTATGCCTTTATGCATGAATTCTCTGGTACTCCAGATCTTCTTAGTCCCCAACCTTTTTTTTTTTTCTTTTTTTTTTTTTTTTTCTTGTTTTTTTGTATTTGTTTCTCTAATTTTTTTTTCCCATGGAGCTAAGAAGCTGGAACCCAAAGCTTAAGATCATAAAAGGCATCTGTGCGTGTGTTTCAAAGCCACAAAAATACAGAGACTGCTTATGAAACAGAAGTTGTATTCTTCTTACAAGGGAAAAGCAGGGTTTTTTTCAGAATGTATTTGTAGTCTTGTTCCTTCTGTAAAAGGCGGCTGGAGGAGGATGTGGCTGTTAGTGACATCTCAAAGGGCAGGAAGAAATTCCCACTTGATGGAAAGTGAAGTGGCAAATCACAAACTATATGTGTTGTTGTGGCTCATTCTTTGCACGTGAGAGGCTAAAGAAAGGGAAGAAAGCTCAGGCAGAGTAGTCAAACCTGGCTGGAAAAATAACCCAAGCCTTTTTGAGAAGGAGCTGCTCAGGCTTTGAAGACCACAGGATAGAAAGGACATGCTGTTGATATGAAAATGCAGTGATTTTTCTAGCCCTGATAAGATGTGTATCTGGAGAGATGGCAGGAAAGTACAAGGATATGTTTCAGACCCTGGATGTATCTCAGCAAATTCAATTCATTGCATCTCCAAAAGCAATTTGGCTTAATACAAATTCTGAAGGACTAAGATGCGTGTTCGTTGTAACGCGTTGTTAGATAATGGTGTTGATTAATATGACCCGACTGGTAATTACAGCATTCTTTGTCCAAGTAAGTAATTAACTTATGGTTAGTCATACAAATGCTACAGTGAACAGTCCCACTCTGTCTTTATTTTTAATTCATAGATCACTTTTGTCTTGTGAAAATAAAATGTCTTCTGGTAAAGTTATGTATTGATATTAACAATCATAAGAATTATTGATCTGCCCACTCTTTAAACAATGATTTTTTAAATAAATGATTGCATTACAATAGTATCCCACTCAACCTCAGTATTTACTAATAAAATGAGCCTTTACTATGGCAAAAAGTACACTTAAGCTCCCTGCTAATTGCTTCTATTTATCATCCAGCATTGCCTATTGTTCCTTGTACTTTATTTGTACTTTATTTGTGCAAAATGATGCAGCTGTGTTATGTTTTATGGTAGCTAATTTACAGCACTATTTGTCTAAAGACAAAAGGCATATGTAACTTCATACGAACAAACCATTGTAGGCATGCGTGATGGGTAGCTGAATAGACAGGCAGATATTAGAACATATGTGCAAGATCTAGGCTTTTTTATTTAGAAATGGAAACTGCAGACAAAAATTATTGTGCTCACTGAATTGAGCTCAAAAAACGACCTACGGTATTTTTATTAATGGTATTTTTGTTCCTTTTATTTGATTTAATTCAGACAAATACCTTTCATTTAATCTATTTTTTATTTCACTGCAATGCCTTGGGTTTAGTTCTGTATTTTTCCTTTTAGCTGATTCTGTTTTTTTCTCTTCTAATTATTTTTTTTTGCTGCTCTGAAACAAATGTTCTCTTTGGAGTTTTGATTTTAAACAGCAGATGTATATTTTTGCCTTTCTGCTTCAAGAGGAACTTTTGCAATTTTTTTTAACCTGAATTTGGAATTATATTAGACAACTGCCTATGCATCACATTTATCAGGTTAAAGTATAAAAAATACATTTGGCAATGGTAAATAATAGCTAAAAAGACTCTGAATTTCTGGATACTCAAGCGCCAGAATATAGTGACGCAGTGACACAGGATAGAAACCCAGTAGCTCTCTTGCTACCCCATAACAGGACCTGAGGGACCCAGGTGCAGACGTTTGCAGGAGAGAAGTCTGTAATCTTGATTTAACCTGTATTTAACCTCTGTTCAGCCGTATCCCAGAGGTACCGAACTCTCAGAGATACCGTTTGAGCTTTGTTTGGCATATCCCAGCGTAGGAGAAAGCACTTTGGTTATAGCTGATGACATTTGGCCCAGAATAGGAGAGAACTAATTACTGCAGGTTGCCTAATTATTTTTTCTGAATTTGCTGGGTTTTGGTAGGTTGACAATATCAACAGGAGAAAAAATGGTAGATTAGTCCAAATAAGAGGGAAGAATGGGCCAAGTTTTTAAGTGCTGCAAAGAAGAACCTCATGTAGAATCTGCAGCTCTCCCTGGTCGGTGCTGATTTCAGTTTGTACATGAACAAACAGTCTCCCCTTCCCTCAGCTCTCAAAGAGAACCACTTGGGTTAAAAATCTAATCACAGCTTTTCATTCTCTTTTCATTATTCAGGTTTTGTCCGTTTGTATTATAATCAGATAAAAAACCCTGCCACAAACCCACAAGCTGTTTGAGAACTGATTGCTGATTCTCCAGTTGTAAAGAAGTGGTAGGGACAAACCTCCCTCGTATTTAAGTTGCAGTTTTTGTTCATAGATTGTCTTTTTATATATACATTTAAAAAAAAAAAAGGGACAGATTGTTGTTTTCTTCTGGTTCATGGTTTGGGTTGGAATCGGTAGGGTTTCCTCACACCATGTCTGGGGGATCGGCTTGGTGGTGGAAGGGTTTACCAGGCTGAGCATAAGGTTATCAGCTAAATAATTCATTCCATGCGGTGTTCTGAATAACACAGCTCCTCTCAGGTAGTTGAAGGTTGTGTCAGGAACACGTGAAATCAGCTCTGCCTAGAGAGCTGAGGGATGGATGCTTAACAGATGATGGTGCCTGGGCTGTAGCAAGTGAAAACCACTCAGCCAAAGCGACCTATCTAGTGTGGAATTAAGTCCTGCACCTGAAAAGTAAATTTTTTTCTTCTGTCTGCACTTTGGATGAACTGTGACAGAAAAAAAGTGCTGTCATCAGTGAAGTGCATTGCTCTAGAGGTTCGGTTTTCCGCAGATTCAGGTGGCAGAACTAATTAAGAATTAGCTCCGCCAGCCAGCATCCCACATTGCGTCAGGCAGCTGTCACACAGCTAAATCAGAGCATTTCGGCAGAAAATATAAAGTAGCTGCGCAAACAAAATGAAGTATTGCAGAAAAGCTCTTCTTCTTTCTCTGTGTGCATCCTGCCTCACTTCCTCAGGAAGCGCAGCATGTGCCTTGGCTTCTGGTTTGTTCGTATTCCTGGCTTCTTAGATACTGATCCTTGGCTTTTTGGTCACACATTTGTGGATTGTTTCTCCATCATTATGTTGTGGCCTTTTTTTAATAACATCTTCAGCTAAAGGCCATTAAATTAAAAAAAAATTACAAAATGCCTTCCTTCATTTACTGAATAACACCTTTCATTTTTATAATTAATCTTTTGACAGGGTAACACACGAGTACAATGTCCATGATCTCTCCCACTCGCCCTGCTGAAACAGTGTCTCATTAGTCACAAAACCTGCTGTGCATCCAAAAGTATTAGGTGGAACAAAACTTTTGCAGAGAAAGCAGGTCCCTGCAGACATTAACAGCCATTCCTGCTGTTCTTTAGCTGCAAACTGCTTACCAGAGTATTTACATGCTGCAGCCACATCAAGTGGATTAGCTTTAAACTCCTGGGCTGCCAAGAAATTTTAAAGAAATAGATGTCGTGCCTTGAGGCTACCTTGACAGATATTTTACTGATGCATCAGCTGGGAAGTTGCAACCTTCAGTAGTATGCTTGGAACTTGAAAAAGATGTTCTAAAAAAAAAAATAGCCATTTTTTTCCAAATGACACGGTGTTTGTTCATAATGTCTCTGCTGACTTTGTCCTGATGGCAATCCTGTTTTTATGTGGTTTTAGGCAATCCTCTCTATTCTGAGGAAAATAGCATCACTGGCAACTAGAATAAATGGGCATAAAAAAATCCTTCCCCGTGCCACCCCCCTTCTTTTCTCCCAGTGCCTGACACCACTTAGGACCTGTCAAAAATTTGACTTTTGATGGCAAGGACATGGGAACATTTGTGTTAATGTTCCCTGAAACCAGGAACGTGTTTGGGTAGGTGATGGGCATCGGTCTGCCCCACGGCTCCAAGGCCACAGTGTTTTAAGTTCCTGTCCTGCCATCAACTGCTCATGTGAAAGTCACTTAAGGTTAAAGCTGCAAAAATTTTAGGATGCTTTATTCATGTCTCGGCTGTCAGGGTGATCTCATGAAATACCAGTTTCTCTGCCTTTCCCTCCTGTCTTCGTCTCCTGCTTGCTCCTGAGGATTTGCTGTGAAGCAAGTCCCAGAGCTGATCTGGTTTGAATATCTTTGGCCGGGAGGAGGGGAGCATCGTGTCAGCAGCTCTGAAAAGTTTGTTGCTGTGCAGCTTGCCTTTTCTTGCCAAACAAGGATGTATGCCATGTAATATGGAGTGGCTGCTCTGTAACAGAAAGCATGTGAATCTGTAAGTCCAAGTGAGAAAAGGATGTTTCACACACCTGTGGAATGACAGATAACTGGACAGGCTATGGGCCTTTTTCCTAAAATGCTTAAGATGCTGGTTAGAATTTCCTGATAGCTTGCTACTTGAGAAAATTAATTGCAAAACTCCTCTTATACTAACAGCCAGCCTCAAAGTTTTCTAGTGCCATTTCTTTTGCACAGCTAAATTACTTTTTTTTTTTTAACTTTGGAAGACTGGGTTGCAGATCTGCCCACATTTTTATTTACATATTCCCAAGAATATTTTTTAGTTTATTTAAAACTAGGTTGGTTTTAAGATAGAGGAAAACATACAAAGAGAAATGATCCTTTCTAAGGAAGAGATGTTGAACAATCTGGGAGTAGTTTTGCTTTATTGTTCTCAGCTGTTTTCTTGAAGGAGAACTTTTCATGATTTTTGGTTTGTTATATCTGTGCAATCTGGCACAAAAATAGAAGGTTTAGCAAACTGATACGTTATGAGCAAAGTATAAAAATTGTGCCTTCTCTCTAGGGAACAGCACTGGTCCATATTGAATCCGTATCAAAAAGTTGGCTGGATGAGTTCAAGAACCAAGGGGTTTGGATTCTATCAGAGAGAAACGTTTTGCAGTTAGAAATTGCAGCACTTAACCTCTGTAATTAAACTGATCTCTAAGCACAGTCTGGAATATTGGTTGAGCTTTTACTGCAGATAGTCTTTGTGATTTGGAGGAAAATCAGTCTCAAATATTTGCAGCTCAGGTTTCCTATTACAAAACAGGAAAAAATTTATTTGCTTGTATGTAAGGAGTGGTTGGCAGCTTCAAACACTTGGAGATTTCTTTCTGATTCTGGTGAAGAAACACACTTCTTGTATGATGAAGCTTGAGAGCACTTTAGGTTAATTTTAGTTTAATTAGTGTTAAGTGTGGTTTCCTGTTCTTTTATTAAAATTCTGTTTGGTTGTAATAGCTAGACGTTCATATTGGATTTGTAAAGATATGTTTCAAGTCTGAAGCTGTGGAGATAAGTGGACACACTTAGAGATTCACTCCTTTTTTCCAGAGAAAATGTTTCTGGCTATTAATACCTCCTGGAGAACACCCAGGGCAAGAACAGTGACCCGTGCATTATGTAATAAAAAACTGAAGCAGCTACAAGGCAGGTGTGGAAATGAAATTGTAATGAATGAGTTAGAAATTAAAGCATTAAAGCTGATTGCACACTTGACAGCTTTCACCGTGCGCTTACCGACTGCAGCTCAGGCTTACCTGATGATGATGAGGGGAATGAAGTACACCAGAAAAGCCACCACCGTCATGTAGGGTACCCAGTAGGAGTCATCGGGCCAGAGAGCCCAGCACTGCACTTCCCCATTGGAGAGCTGCCGTTTCCCAAAAATAATCAGAGTCGGGATGGAAAAGAGGAAAGAGAGGCTCCAGGCCACTCCAATAAGAACTTTTGCCTGTTTTTCTGTGCAAGAGTCAAACAGATGGTGTTAATGGGGATGCTGGTGTGGCTGGCCCCTTGTAGCATCACTGATAGGAAGCCAGGGAGGAGGAGGAGGAAACTGGATGAAGAAAGGAAATTTTGGGCTGCAGCTGGCTGATGCTGAAAAGACCGCAAAGGAGAATGGGATTTTATTTCTTTCTTGTGATAAAAAGACACATTATTATGGGCTTGTTTTTTACATGTTTTATTTAGAGATGCTAAGGGCCCATTGCATCTGAACCGCTATGAGAAAGGCACCGGTGAGGGTCAGCAAGTCAGAAACATGTGATATAAGTGGCTCTGCTACGCTACTGAGACAAGGTCACGAATGAATGCAGAGGACCACAGGTTTGCCCTCCTGCAGGCTCTTACCCTGGCACAGCAAAGCAACGGAGGATGCAGAGAGAAAAGAAGGAGCCCTTGTGCTATAGATAACAGCAAAAGGCTGCACCTGGGAAGGGTTACTGAGAACGTAAACTAGGTGGGAGTGTACTGGATGTGCTGTCCTCCTTGGAATGGAAATTAAATATTTTGATGCACCTTGAAGTGAGAAGGGAGATCCTGCTGGACCTCACCGTGAAGATCAGGAGCTGAAGGATTCCAAAACACTTGGTAGGTTTGGGCCACTATTTCCCCTTGACTTCTGGACTCTTCCACTGACAAGTGGGGAAAACTGGTGGGAAACCAAATGATGCTTGGTGGCACCCATGAGATTTAGTGAATTTCAGTGGGTTGGAGCAAACAACCCCCAATAATTTTTTTTTTTTTTTAAAGCTGCATCTTCTGGCTGAAATCCAGGTAGCTCTCACCAAAAAGGGTGGAGAAAAAGGGCTGATTTGTGGAGTAACAGTGAGTCTCAGCAGCAGCTATTCCTCCCAAGTCAGATTGCAAGAGGAACAGATGGGGACAGATTTCTTTGATCTGGGAAGATTTGGTGTTGAAATACTTTATTGTTCTACAAAATATCCGAGGTTGTGTGTGAAATAGAAAATCACTTTAAATTATGCATATCAAGAAGAATGTCTCTCCTCCTTGAAGCTCAAAGAGCAATATGGAAGCATGTAGGAGAAACATTCAAAAAGTAATTTTATGCTTTATGAAACATCGGTTGCAAATATTCACTTATCCTGCTCATTTTTAAATGCTACCCACGCTCGGCAAAATATGGTCTTGCTAATCTAGGGCTTAAGGGAACTCTGATGACATCTACATAAGTGAGTGGATTAGATTAAGTCTATAAATATTGTACAGGCAAAGGAGATCTGTAAAGTTTCCCAAAGCATAACAGAATAAACTTAGCAAAAGGAGTATTAAGAGTAAGTTTCATAAAATATTTCCTGACAGAAAGTGCTTTTTGGTTGTGAGCTAGCTACTTAAACTACATACATACAAGCCTTGGTGGGGTCCACCTGTCTGTTTCTGAAGGGAAAAGATCATACTTGGATAATATACTTTATTTTTTGCACTGTGTAGCAACGACTTTAATTTGAAGAGAATTGGGCAATTTGGGTTGGGCAAGAGTGGTATTTTATCTGCCTGCAATATTCATTTAATCTTGCTTTTAAATGTTCCTCTTTTTTTGGTAGAATATGGGTTTTACAGGTTTTTACAGGGTACTGATAAAAGAAAAATCTACTTACCTAGATGTTAGCAGACTAATGTTAATTGGCTGCCTCACAAGCAGGGTTTTTTTAAATGTTTTGTTTTTTTTTTAATGTTCCAGTATGCTCTAAACACCAGCAAATCTCATAACTACAACTGTATCAATCATAAAAGGAATCACATCAATAACAGCTTTTGAAATACGATATTCAGTCAGTCTCAGTATTTTCCTTTAAAAAGATATTGCTCTTTAAATAGAGAATTTTGCACACTGAGATGGTAAAAACTAAGAGGTAGGGTTGGAGCAGGAGTCCTAGTCATGAGCTCTGGCACTGACTTTCCTAAAGGATGTTTTCATGTCACCGTTCCCTTTGCTCTGCTTCTGCCATTGGTGCGGAAAGTAACAATTGTAAGTATAAAATTTTTGAATGTTAGAGTTTGTTTTCTTAGAAGCCATGCAAAGTACAGCTCACTGAAAATGCATTTTAACAGGACTTGAGGCTCATAACTAAACCACAATGTAAAAAAAAAAATTGACATTTACAAAGCAAAATGTTAGATTTTTTTTCTTCCAAAATGATATTTCAAGGCTAAATGGAAACATAACTTTAAAAATTGGTAAGGAGAAATAACTCTTTTGTTTCTTGATTGAAGGATTTTAGGGGATGAGTGTTTCATTTTGGAAAGAAATTTGCCACAGGTTGACTCAGAACTCTTTTTAAAGTTTCTCTGTATCATCACCAATGACAGTTTCGTAAATCTCTTTGTTCTCTATCTGCAGAATAGCTAAGACGGCATTTCCAAAGCCCCACACACCACATCTCTGCCAGGAGTAGCTGGGTGCAAAAGGTGAATACTTATGTATATTCCAGGAAGTTGCTATGGTAAATATACATCTCTAGGTAGTTCTTTTGAATTGACAGCTGCCTCCTTTTCCCCTTTGAACATGGTCTTTGCTTGTCCATCAGTGTGCAGCCAGTCCTTGCCAAAGACAGGCGGGCTTTGTCAGCGTTATCTCTGCTCGTGACCTGCGTCCCCTCCCCAGAGCTGCCCCGAGCCCATGGCTCTGCTGCTCCTTGGCTGGGTGCAATGTCTGTTCTTCTCCAGAAAAGAAAAACCTCTATAATACAGGTGTTTGAAATGGGACTGTGTTAAAAAAAAAGGGTTTTATAAAGGTTTGAGGTGGTTTGGTGGTGGTTTTCTTCAAAGCAGTTTGCAAAGATTAACCACCTAATTCTTTGCTAAACCCAGGCGGTAATTTCCCAAGTGCTGCTTTTCGTGTACCATGTATGAAGATGAAATGTCACAGAGCCCGTCTCACAGCTCGCCCCGCTCATTCAGCCGTCAGTGCTTCGGGTGGTTTATGAACCCTCCGGAGCCTGGCTTAACATGGGCAGGAGCTGCAGAGCATGACACATGTGCCAAAGCCTGCTGAGCAGCCCAAAGCCTGCTGAGAAAACCTTGATATCAATGCCCCTTGTCTGAAAATGTCGGTCTGGGTAATATCAGGCTAAATTTCACAAAATATTTGAAGTTTTCAGACCTTAACATCTGCCAAAGCAGCACTGCTGCCTGGGCTGTGATTGATTCACGGGTTTTTAAGGCCAGAAAGGACCATTAGTCTGTTTCCCTGAATAGAGCAGGCTGTCAAAAGCCATCATTATGCCAAAACAAGAATGATATTTGCATCTGATCAAAGTGCGTTTTCCAGGTCTCACGGTTCTTGTAACAATTCCCCTTCCTCCCCACCTGCTATTTCTATTTATTCACTCAGTGCAACATACTTAACGTGCCACTTTAGGCTCTGTAGGAAAGAAATCATGTTCTTTAAATTGTGCTGCTCAACAGCCGGGATATATTTGAGTGCTGTAAAAATAACAAATGGAAGAAATTACAAGAAACAATAGATATCCAAACTTATAGCTTTTGAAGTTCTCTTATCAAAATACTGTATGAATTCTCAGTACTGTGCTCACTATCCAAGTTGGTTTTTTTAGTGTGAATAAACAGAAAATATAGCTGTTGTGGCTCCAAGAGTCAGTATAGTTCTGTGAAGGCTAGTTTTTGCCCAATGACCTTCTCAAAATGCTGGAAGATAATGAAAAACTCCATACTTTTAAAAATGTAATTTCATTCTTTGCTAACACAATGCTTATAAAAACTGCCAAGGGCTAAGTGCAGCTTAATAAATCTTGAAACCACAGCTCCTTTGCCATTTGGAAAACTGTAACGGAGTCCAAATGTTGCTACAGCAGGCATGAATAATTCATGACAACAAGGTTAAGAATTTTGAAACTAAAAAAAGCTATCCAATAATATCCATAGCAATACTAAGGTATAGAAATTCTCCTACCTCCTTGCAAGAACTTCATTGGGTAAACTATGGCATGATAGCGGTCTATGCTTAGTGACACGAGGACGTAAGTTGAGGCATATAGAAGGACCACCTGGGGCAGAAGGTATATGAAACACATTTATTGCAGAAAATAATGTCAGTGAGAACACTGAACTAAGACTGTTTGAAAACATTTACTAAAAAAAAAAAAAAAAGAAAAAGAAACCCCTTTTATTTTCACCCAGACCTTTTTCCCTTGTCTTCTTCACAAAATTTGAAATATTGAATATGCTTTAATTAAAAGCCTTTCAACTTTAAAGGAACACTTTTAGCATGTAGCACTTCTGATGCTACAAAAAAGTCTGTACAGGATTTTTTTAGCATTTATTGCTGTGGGGACACAGAGCCATGCCAGCTTGGACATACATATGATGTTTCCATACCTGAAAGTAGCGAACCACTCTACAAACAATATCGGGAGCCATGAAATCGCCAGTGTAGCGCCAAATGATGTCTGTCATGATGTTTATGAGTCCCGCGAACGAATCTGCAAAGAAAATTGACTGAGGAAGCATTAAAAGAGGCAAACACATGAACTGCAGGTGAGCCACAGAGGCAGGAATGCCCCTCCGCATGTACCAGCTTCCCCAGACTTGAGGGTAGCCGTGCCGTGACCAGTCAGTTAAGGATGCTGGAGGAGCTGGGAAGGGCTCAGAAAACACTAGGAGTTTTGTGGTTTTGTTTTCTTTTAATTTAAAGACAATCTATTCAGACAGACAAGGTGAGATTCCTCTAAGCATCTAAGTGCATCAGATTGATCCCTGCTGTGCCATATATTGAGCTATTTAATGTCTTTTTTGCTTCATCTCTTATTTCACTGTAAAAAGAAATATGTCTCCTGCTAAAGAACCTGGGGTGAAATCCAAATGCTGCTGAAGTTAGTGGAGATTTTGTCAGGATTTTATTCACAAACTTAACTATTTAATAACTGTGCCCTGCCAGTTTAAAGTTAACCTACCAATGCCTGTACTTCTCCTGCAGTCTGCATTCACCAACTTAAATACACCTCAGGCCATCTTTTCTTTTTTCTTTTTTTTTTTTTTTGAGAAAATCCAAGGCAATATTACAGCCTTTGTTCTGCTTCTTCTTGAACAAATGAGCACTAACAGCAATGCGCGTTTTACAAGGGAATTACAAAAGCCGGTACTGTTGTTGTACATATGGGCGATATTAAGTTTTGTCTTTAAAACCAAGATAATAGAAAGGTTCTCTCCCTGTAGTACAGGATAAATGTTTTAAGTGCTGTCCATGGAAGAAAACGTGCATCAATCCAGTGTTCTGCCGCTTCAAGTAACACAGCATGTTGCTCTTCTTGTGGGGATTTGTCACAAAGGGAGAGAGCAGGTTGGGAAAACATTTTGTGTGATTTGTCAGGACAAAAACAAGTGATACAAAGAAATAGCTTCAATATGTATTTTAAAAAAATGAGAGTGCCGAGGTAAAACGTTGCATTTTGATACCACCATTTTACACATTCGAAAACCATCTCCGAAGTTTACTCTGATAAAGGCGTTCTAACCCCCATATCAGAAAATTTGGATTTGAAAGGTATGCTTTTGGAAAGAAGATATTTCAGCAATTTCAAAACTTTTTTTTTTTTTTTTTGGTTTAGGTTGCAAACAGTTCGAACCAGTATTTCCAAGCAAACAGGGGCTGATTTGGCAAAATGAGTTCCTTCTAAGCCCTTTGAAACTACAGAAATTCCAGATACTTCTAGCTGGAAACTGAGATCTCAGCTCAATGCTTTAGAAGCAGCAACCTGTTTTGCTTCACTGGAAAATTGGGATTATTTTATCTGTATCAGTAATCCTTATCTCCTCTTTTTCTTCAAGGCTCGGTTCAAAATGAAATTAGAACAGAAATATAATTGCTGTTGTGTATAACTAACCACACTGGCTCCCTCCTTGTGACTTTATCGTTCAATTAATTCTGGTCTGTTCTCTCCGTATTTCCCAACCCCGTTTTCTCTCTCTTCTCTCCTGGCCCCAGAGGGAGGCTGGATAAGGGATAACCTCCAGAAGGAAGTTTGTGGTTTGAAACCTTGTGTTAAAGGTCACTCGTTGATTAAAGAGATGGGGCAAGGTATGATTGTTCCTCTGATGAGGATAGTGGCTTTAAGACTTCACGGAAAAGATTGTAGGTGTGTATTATTAAGATGGTTTCTGAAGAAACCACAGAGTTTAAATGTTTCAAAAAGTGAAACGCATCCTCTGGCAGTGGTTCAAACCCAGCCCCTCCCCTTTCCGTACTCCTGAATTATTGATTCATATTCTCTCTCTCTCCAGTAATGAAATATTCATTGGTGCAAAGTAATACACATCAATAGAGCTGCACCTCAGGGTATCCTCCAGCTTTTGATGGTCTGAGCATCCGCCAAGCAGGCAGTAAATAGGGGTTCAGCTTCCCTCAGGAGGAGGAGAGAACAGGGGCTGGCCTCCCTCCTGTCCATCTCCGTTCTCTCTAGAGGAAGGGAAGGGAGAAGGGAAAGCACCTGGAGAAGCCGCAGGTGACTGAGCCTTCTCTTTGGCTGATGTTCGATCTGAAGGTGCTCTCCAAGGGTGCCCCTCATGCACCCCACGTCGTACAGCTGCCAGCCAGTGATCAGCCTGATGGACAAGCTGGAGGAAACCCCCCAAATGCACAGTGGGGATATCAGCTCCATCTTTGTCATGCTACAGGTCTGTTCCCTCTGCACAGCACTGCCTACACATATAGCTATAGCCTTAAGTACTTCGGGAGCTTTAAAGACAACTTGAAACTGTCTTTCCCTTGAAAGCCTTTGAGTGAGGTTTTTTTTCAGGTGACTGCAGAGGCTTTTAAGCAAGGTTTAAACTCCACAGCTTCTTTGTGCTGGCAGCCTCAGCTCCTCTCCCCCAGCGGTATATTTTAGGAGCTCTTTGTACTGAGTTTCTGTGAAGGGCTCAGCACACACTCTGAGTGCGCACCCCTGAGCACCACACACGTGTGCATGCCAAGGCAGATGCATCCAGCTGTGCGTGCACACCAAATTAGCCAGATTTCTCAATACCCTTTAATTATAGAAGCATTCTCCCACACAATGTCCTCATGCCCTCTACAGCTTTCAGAAATCTCTCTTTTTGATCCTACCAAGTACCAGAGCAACTTTTTTAACTCCTTTGCTCATCTACTGCCTGCTGCAGAGGGTATTTCTTTTCCTGTCTCTTCAAAGGACCAATCTGACCCAACTGCACACCTTCAGAGGATTTGTCATGCAGACACAGGTTCCCTTACATAGGGCCACCAAGTAAATAGTGTGCCTCATGCAGGTGATCATGCAGCAGGCAGGAAAAAAAGCAACAAAGCTACAAATTATGACAAAGTATTTGTGCTACTGCTCCCTGCTGAGTAGACTCTAATCTGTTGTTTCTGTGCATGTTTTTCTGTTATGCATCTATTTTCCACTCTCTAGTCAGCTAAGCGGTTCCCACTGTGCTAAGCACACATGCAAGCTCCACCGATGAGTATCACCATCTTCACTTCTTCCCCTGAATATCCCACCTGGCCATTTCTTGTTGTGTGTCCTCAGCCCTCTGCTGCCACAAGTACCTGGTACAAACCTTTATTAGTGATTTAGACAATGAATGTGCTGCTCATTATTCTGCTATCTTACTGCTCGTCGCAGATAATGATACTACATGTTTTTCACACCTTCACTGCACTGCTTTAGCCTAAAGCCCCCTTTCACACCAAGCCGCGATGTGCCAGTGTTATAAATGTGATGCACAGATCATGAGCTACCAGCAGAGCTTTTAGTCACTGGTAGATGACTCCTCCTCACCCATGGATCATCTCAGGTGCAATTACAGCCACGATCACAGTGAAATCCTCACTCGTCATGTAATTTGGATCGCTGTGGTAGAGGTTAGTATGTAGAAGTTTCAGCAATGTGATTTCAGCAGATTACACATTCCCTCGTTGCTTTCAGCAAGCCTACGCCTCGATTGCATCATTGATGTCCTAAGTAGTAGATCTCAGGTGTAGGAAACCAACGTGGCCAATACATCACTCCAAACCTCAGTGTCCTCATTACTGCTGGTACCCTCGCTGCTCCTTACTAAGCTGGTGGCTTGCTTCTGTTCCTTCACTGATGAGTGTTCCTGGGCCAAATGGCACCAAGCTTGTTCCTGAAAACAGTGCTAATCAACCTCCACTCATAATTGCGTGAGAGCTTGTCATTGCTACTGCTTTCTTAATGCTTTTTTTTTTTTTTTTTTTTTTTTACCAAGAACTGGTGTGTGTACTGTAGTTCAGTGTCTCCATTGCTAGGCAACTGTGTAGTTTTAGGCTCATTAAATTCCTCAGGAAAAAATAGACAGAAAATCAATTAATGACATATATTCTCTTTTGACAGAAAATAAAAATACCAGCAAGTGATAGTTTGAGACTTGCAACATAAGCCAAATGCATATTCACAAAATGATGCAGACAAAGCAATTCCTTGTTGAAGAGAAGACAACAGCAATACTGTGATGGGGACATTAGCAGTTTGCTCTTAACTGTCCAAGTTAATCTCTTCATAGAAATTCATCGATTTGATAGCATTGCCAAAGGGATGTACCTTGTGCAGACTTTGGGATATTTCTTTCACTACAACTGAGGAGGTTAAGACAAAAATCTGCACTAGCAAGACTGCAAGAAAATATCACTATCATTTGATTATTGGTACTGACACCACTCTTCCCTTAAGACACTTACCCTAAAGGTGCTGAAAGTCTTTTCTGTCAGAAGTGGAGAGCAGATTGCTGGTAAGCTGTGGTGGGTTAAAAAGCTCCCACGTCATCACAGCTGCTGTTTGATCATTTTTTCCCTTGATGAGAACATTCCTATTAAGTTCGATGTGGTGATCCATGACTTTTATGGTGAAGCTGCTCCTCTTACTGAAATTCCATCCCTCCTTTCATGTCTCTTACAGAGTGATTCCATTCTAATGAGGGATGGTTTGTTCTGCTTTGTTGACTGCACCAAGCTGCACAAATGCAGCAACATTTTGTAAGGCGAGACAGGGGGTGTCAGTTCCTCATCAGGGCTGAGCATCTCACATGGCCCATTTTTTAGGGACCTCATTGTGCGCGTTTCCATCACCTACCACTCCCCAAAGAGCACATCCTCTGGAAGCTGTCAGAAGGAACAGTTTACTAACACCTGCCTGCAACAGAGTGATAGACCCTTAAAAACATGAAATCACTGTGCTATTACAACTATAGAGTCCTGTCTGTGATTGTTGAAGTGATGAAGCAGCCATTGCCACATCTGCCACTGCTGCTCAATATCACACTTGATGAGCTATCAGCTAATAAGAGACAGTACCATGAACTTGCCTGGCAAATTAGTAAAGCCCCTACCTGGTTTTGTTACAGAGCTGAGGGTGCAAGCAATTTAAGTGTATTTAGGGCTCCTGAAGTAGCAGGTTGGCTTGAGGACAGGCAGAGGAGAGAAACATAGACTCATTAAGGTTGGAAAAGACCTCAAGGATCATCAAGTCCAGCCCAACACCACCTAACTCCACTAAACCATGTCCCTAAGCACCACATCTACACATTTCTTGAACACCTCCAGGAATGGTGACTCCACCACTTCCCTGGGCAGCCTGTTCCAATGTCTTTCAGTGAATAAATTCTTCCTAATATCCAGCCTAAACCTTCCCTGGTGTAACTTTGGGCCATTTCCTCTCGTGCTATCACTTGTTACTTTAGAGAAGAGGCCAGCACCCACCTCCCTACACCAGAAAGAGAAGGAGAAGTTGCCCTGCTTCCCACAGACACCCCTGCAGCTCATTTCATTGCATCCTTACTCTTATTTTCACCATGGTCTGTGCTTTCCACTGCAAACACCACATGAAGCTTAATGAGTATTTGCTGCATTAGAGATAATTTTAACCATAGTAGCTAGAAAATGTACAGTTACAGTTTGGACCCTGGCTAGCAGCAAAACACCACAACAGCCACTCACTCACCCTCCCCCTTTCCTGGGAATGGGGGAGAGAATTAAAGGGGTAAAGGGAAAAGAGATTCGTAGGTTGAGATAAGAACAATTCAATAACTAAACTACAATAATATTGAAAATAATTATTAAAATAATAATAGCAATATATACAAATGTACAAATGAGTGATACACAGTGAAACTGCTCACCACCCAAAAAGCAAGGCTCAGCATGTTCCCAGCTAACTATTACAGAGCAGGGAGAGTCCCAAAGCCACAATCCTGGAAAGGAGATAAGAGCGTGAGCATCCGAGAGACTGAGAGCTGACCAAGAGAGTGAGGTGACCCTGAGAGAGAGGCAACCCAGAGAGAGAGAGAGACAACCTGGAGAAAACAGTACTTCCAGACAGAACCTCATCTATATACTGGACATGATGAGCATCACACGGAATATACTATCGGCCAATTTGGGTCTCAATCCTAAACCTAAGGTCAAATTCTGGGCTAGTAATTGGGGCTGTGCTGCCTCCCAGCTTCTCCTGCCCCTGCAGCTGAAAAGTCCTTGACTGTCCTGACAGCAACTCTAACGATCAGCATGTTATCAGCCTTATCAGCAAAAATCCAAAACACAGCTTCTCAGTAGCTGCTCTGAAGAAAGTTAACTCCATTCCAGTCAAAACCAGGACACATACTCACCCCTCTGCCCTCATTCAGCAGCTAATGGTGAAATAGGTTGTGGACCTACTCTGGACATCTGTAGGACAAGATACCTGGGATGTACCTAGAAGATGCCTTTTAAAATTATTACATTTTAGCTCTTAAAACACTGAGCCCAACAGAGCCCATTGCAGCACCTCCACAAAAGCTGGTGATGCCTCTCCAAGGAGCTGCAGTGCAGCAAGAGGCAGGGCATGGGGGATGCTAAGGGCCTGGGAAAAGAGCTCCCTCTGCACCTGTGCACCTCAATAGCCCATTCGTCCTCTTCACAATCACTCCAGGTGCATCTGCTTTAATTTGTAGCTCTTTGCAGCCCCTTGCAATGCAGAGCATTTGGGCATGATATTGGAGATGGGACCAACACAGGGGATGGCTGTCACCCCCATAGGCTGTTGCCAACTCTCTGTCCTGAATTTATCTTTTTTAGAAGTGTTGATGCAGAGTAGATGTGGTTATGCTTAGATGGTTCAGGGATCCCAGCTCTTTACTAGAGATCCCTAGCAAACGGGGGAAAGCACAGACCAAAACTTGAGGTGCACTAAGATTTCATGGGGAATCAGCAGGCGTCCCTGAAAGCCCTTTGATCTACTGCGGTTCTTGCGCTGGAGTAAGCATGAGGCAGCAGGTTTGCATGTGTACCAACAATGTGTACTACATTGCTTTTCCTTCAAGCCTGGGAGCCTGGAGCAGAACACAGAATGTAATGGATGAAACAAAACCCACTTGAAAATTTTCAAGAGGAAACCTGTTCAGTTCCCCTATTAGAGCTATGTGGATTTTTCCAGTGGCAGAATTCATGATTTTTTTTCTCATTCTGGCTCATAAGAAGTGAAAGGAAATTTTGTTGCACTTTTTTTTTATTTATTTATTGCATTTCTTACATTTCTGCTCTGAGGTCCCCGTCCTCTTGAGAGGAGGCAGGCTCTGTTAGGCTAGATGGTGTAAAGGGTGGATGCGGTGAGGCTCCAGCCTCCCTCCAAACCTCATCTGGTTTAAAAGACAAGGGGCTGAGAAATCTTTAAAATCTTTAGCCGAATATTGTTTCACACTGGGGTTTGAAGAGTGGACAAGGAGTTTCAGCACATGTTTACACAATAGGTAATGACAAACCTGCAAAAGCCACAGTTAAGGTTCCTGTTGTATTGAGTCCTGTGGCTGTAGCTTTTCTAGGTATATAGGACATACATGCCTGAGTATTTAAGTCAAAGTTAAGCAAGAACAAGTGTTCAAACACTATTATTTGACTGCTGAGAAAGTATATTTCAAATATAAGTCATTAATTCTCCTTCTCTCCTTAGGCAGAGCAGAACAGGTAGAAAGTATAAAAACAGTAGGGGGAAAAATCCTGCATAGGGGAAGGTGATCTTAGTGTAAGTGCAGAAGATAAGACAAGCTGATCCACAGGAGCTTATCTACACACTGGAAAGCAAGTACATGCCTCCTCAAAGGACACAGAAATCACACCATTTGTAACTCATTGCCTCTTCATTTATTTCAAGTGGTGCCTGTACCTCTAACATTTTCCAGAAGAAATATGCTTTCTAAGGTACCAAGTACCAAACAAGTCCATTTTAATTCTGTACTTCCTCAACATCTTGTACAGTTTCTTTCATTATTTCCTCTGACTCCACCTTACTGATCCTTTTTGGCAACTCTTTACCGCCAGTATTTTAAGGACTGCATGTTCAAATCTTGGTCACCACAGCAGCTACGTGATTATTCTCATCTAAAAAATGTGGACTATCCTGGGAATATTTATTGGTGTAATTCAGGCATTCTGGTTCTTATAGTCACCTAATACCTGCACTTCTTACAATCCTGTCTTAGTAGGCTCACATATTGTTGATGCAGATACTTCAGTCTGAGTAGGGAAGGTAAGAATAAAGGCCTCTTTCTTCCCTTCCAGCAAACTGTAAATCAGATTCCCACGATGCTCAAGCAGTGATATTGCACACTGAAGCTCAATTTTTGTCTAACTGTAGGCTTGCAATTACAGAACAGTAGAACAATGTTCATTCCCATTTTTGTACCAGTTTTGTATCCCCTGGTGCACGCTGGTAGCATGAACAAAAGCAGACTGGTAAGATTCACTGGAGAATTGCCTTGTAAAATCATCACATGGAAAAGGCAATACATGCAAATGTACACTGAGCTGCTTTTCATTAAATATGCTGCAAGGCCAGGAGACAGGCTGAAGATTTTGTTACATATGGTCCAGATATCACTCCTATAATTGGGCTGAGCTTGGCCAAAGTGGACTTCGAAGCACATGGTTTTATTAGAACAACTAAGTCTCTGGAGTGACATATGCAACATCTTTGACCTGAATTCCATACATCCTGTTAAACCTTTGTCAGCATTTGGTAACCAGCTAGGCAATGGAGTTAAAGGAAGTGACTCTCCACACAAAACCTGTAAAACATGTAAATGTGAGTCGTACAGATTGGCAGGTGAGGAAATACAGGGTGAAAATATTTGGTGTTTTGTCCTACAGCCCTTTGGAAAGATGGGAAAAAAATGTTCTATTGTTTGTGGCACAAAAGCAATCTAACTCAGGATAATAAATAAATACTGTTGCCCTAATAAGCAAGAAGGGAACAGAAAAAATCCCCATCTTAGTTTTTTGTTTTGGTGATTTTTAGTGCATGCAAAAGCTCTTTCCAGCATAATTTCTATTCTATTGCAATTAAAAACGCTGCAGTACAGAGGATGTACTAAAAGGTGTTAATGATGCATTTGTACATTTAATGTCAAAAGTTTAAAGTCGTGTCTTTTAACAGAAGCTAATGAGATCCTAAATGATGATTCCAAGTAAAGTGTAGTCATTATGGCCCTACTGCTGGCAGCACCATGCTCGTGCAGTCCTGTCTCTTAACATTTACTGCCAGGTACAGGACTCCCCACACCTGCCTTCATTTATCATCAAAAGGTAAACTCCCACATAGAGTAACTCTAAAATAAGTGTCCACTCTGCCAGATGACAATCCTGCCTGTACTTTCAGCAGGGAACCAAACAGGAATCCATATAATTTAGAGGCAACGTGTTTTCTGAGCAATTCAGAAAGAAATTCACTTCCCCCATTATTGCTGAAATGTTGGACCCAAAGGATTGTACAGCCTGGCTGTCAAGCACCTCTTTAATAAAAACAAAAATGAATGTAGCACAACTGTCATTAGGATTTGAATGTCTGAAACAGGCTGAAGGTAGGAAAACCATAATCAGTCCTTCAGGACCACAGAGCAATTCTGGAGCTGTCAAAACAAGAATTAAGCCTTCCTATAAACTGACATAAATTGACACAGCAAAAGCCGTCTGCCGCCAACATAAAAAATACATTGTTCAGTCCGTTGACTGCCGAGTGTATCTACAAAGCATATTCGGGGCTACCACTGGGACACAGGAAAGGTTATCAAAATATCAGCCATCCTAATGTATGCTTTTTCTCTGGGGCCCCAAAGAGAACCCTGAGTTCACCCCTTGCCCTTCACATTTCCCTGTGCCCCACTGTGTGTGCTGAGTGTGATAATTAGTTTTTTTAAAATGTCTGGCTTCTCTTCTTGACCAAAAAGGTCTGGGTATCTTTGAAATGAATAACCAGAAATTTGGATTTTCCCTGTAGATAATTCAGTGAGACTGATGAGTATAAAGAGCGTAGACAACAACCCTCATTTAAACGCTGAAATCAATTTACTTGTGCCTCTTCCACATCCTCTCAGTCAGCATCCTAGCAAAGTTCTTCTGAAATTGTAATGTATTCTGAAACAGTGAATAAATATGAACTTTCTTATTTATTTACAGTTCACACTTAAAATGTATCTCTGTGGGAAAAGCTTCAGGCAGATCAAAGTGTCTTTCTCCACTTCTGGAGCAATGAATGGTCAACCAAGAAGGGATGTGAATATTTTTAGCAACCTCTTAGGAGAAATAGGTAACATAAGGCACAGACTGTATAAACCCAGCAATCTGATGAATTTATAAAATCACTATCTTTTCAAGAACATTTTCTGCAGAGCATAAAAAGTGCAGTGTGGAAACATTGTTTGCTGAAAACAGTACTAACCTGCCAAAGCGCTTATTTGAAAATGTACTTGATATGCTAATGAGTGGGTGTTAAGGATTTGGAAATACAATTGAAAATGCATAATGCTATCTCACAAGAGTAGGTAGTCCATTCTTTTGTGACATTTCAGGATTATCAAATTAGTCCTGAGCAAGAGCAAAATATTTTGTTTGTGACATTATCTGCACACAAAGAAGTCCCAAAAAAGAACTCAAAAACATTTCCTTCTCCAGAGCCTTCCAAATTTACATTGACATTATAAACCAGGTAAGTGAAGCACGGAATTATTTAAAAGCATACGTAGAGGGGTATGGTTTTGGAAGCACTGCTTTGTTTTTCTGATGGATCTTGTTGAATCCATTTTTTTCAGTCTATTTGTATTAGCCGAGTAGAGCGTCCACAGAAATGCAGTTGTGTATTGTAATTTCCCTTTGATCACAGTCATTTTCTTTCTTGTGTTTCCCAAGCAGTCTTCTAGCAAACACAGCGGTAATGGTATGCAGCCGTGGATATTGAACGGCTTGCGAGCCACTCAGGCAGCTCATAAAAACATTATTAAAAGGCATATGCCCTTTGTGCTCATCACTTCTAAACTATGCGAGCTGAAGTGCTTTAATACTTCTAATGCATTGTAATACATAGAGATGTGCTCTGCTGGAGGCAGTGCCGTCGCTTTCCAGCTGACAGCTCATGCCCTCCTGTCAGTCACCAGTTTGACTTGACTCTGACTCTCCCTCCAGGTCAAGAAGATGGGTGTCTGAGTGTGGTTTGCCGGGAAGCTCGGCAACTGGCAGGTGGCACTTATATTCTTCCTGGAGTCGTCTCTCACCTCATACAGAAGGAATATTTCAGAGCATGCTGAAGCATCTCCCTGTGAGTGTCCTCCTCTCAAACCGCGGGGGTGTGGGAGATGGGAGTTCAGTGTACTTTTTTCCTCATTGTAGATTTTATTTGCTCTAAAGTTTGTTGTGACTCTCTTAATCTTTTGTCTATCTTGCCTATTGCTGCTGTAAACTGAGTATCAACTTTATACTGTCTACAGGGTCCAGGTTCTGTAGCCTAAGAAATCTTGCCGTAAATCACAGTTATAAAGGTTGCAGAATATGTTGGAAAATCTAAGATCTTCACAGAGACAACAGGGACCAATCTAGCCCATATCAAATTGTCAACATTTTTTTTTCAGTTGACTTTGAGAACTTTATTCCAAATAACAATTTCTCTACTGCCATATGATTTCTCCCAAAAGGGAAATTATTTTTCCCTTTTGTATATTAGTGGAACACACTTTCCCTTTCATAATGAGCAAACTGTACTGCTGCCTTTTCCTCCTCTCCACTGCTCCCCTACCCATCCTTCACTCCCTGCTCTAAATGGTGATAATTTGACAGCTTTGGTCTAGATAGGAGAGTGAGTGTCCTTCCCAGAAAAAGCAGTTAAAAGTTATTTCAACAGTTTAAACACTGACAAAATTGGGGGGCGGGGGTGTTGTGTGTGTGTATGTGTATTACATGTGTGCAGAAACAGAATGAGCTGCTAAAATGCATCCACATCCACATTGCATCCATCATTCGGTAACTTCAGGTCGTCCTTTCCACTAACTCAGTGGGGCACAGCAGTTATCTGCACTGCAAAGGCTCTCTTCTAAGTTCAATCATGCAGCTGTAGTGCTACTGCACAAGTTAGGAAGAACATTGTCATTTAAGTTACACTTTTTTTCCCAGGCCTCACTTGAATAAATTATCTTTTGGGCAGAGCCCAGAAAAGTTTGGAAAAATTCCAGATGGGGGTTTAGAAGCAGAGCTGAGCACAATAGAAATAATCATGTGTTTTCCATCAGGTAACATGTTGATCCTCCTTGATACACTTACAAATAAATAAATAGAAAACTACTGAGAAATACTTTCTCTGTGAAACTTTGTATTTGCAGGTGGGTTTTGAGTCAGAGCCTTCTGAGGTCTGGTTGGAACGGTGGAAGATTAGGTTCTTAGTTGTCAAAGACTAATAGTAATCCTGACATATTTGCTGATGTATGAACACCAGAGGGATTTATATAGTCAACTTCAGGGACCTAAATTAGGAATTGAAGCCTTCTGTACAAGTGAGTGAAACTTAAAGGCGGCTCAGAGTGTTTTCCTCTGTTGGCTAGAGATGGACCACAGGGAGAATGACTTCGTATCTTACTTACCTACAGTGAGGCGCCTAAAATAGATAGCATGAATAATCCCCATAATGAATACTAGTGTGCAAGAATGCAGCTGTGAAACTTAACCCAGTTATCTCTATGACAGTTAGACACTTCTGCTTCCCAGGACTCATGTCAGGCCACATGCTTTCTTTAGACCTACTTCTGTCCACATGGCAAGGAACCGACAGAGCATTTTCCCTCCACCCTCCCTGCTAATAATGATCCTGTATAAAGCAAAAGGTGTAATGCCCTGAATAACAATAACTTCCTCCAGTGAAGAAGGTCACAGATTAAAACCCCATGGCTCAAATACCTGCAAATGTAGGTCATCAGCAAAATACCCAACCACCTAGCTATAAGAGAAAGGAGGTGTCTGAAGATATTTGCCTAATCTGCATTTCACTAGGCTAACTAGAAAAATTACTAAGATTAGAATTTCATTGTTCTTTTTGCTGTTTCTTTCAAATACCATGTGGTCACTCTAGCATACGTGCCCAGACCACAAAGCATTTTTGTCTCACAGCCCTAAACATTGCTGTAGTGGGCCAACCAGAGCTTTCTAATCTCCACTGGTATCAGCAGAGGTGTGATGACACGATAATTTAGCTGCACAGTGCAGGTCTCGGCACAGGGTTAGAGAAATTACACTGAAGGTGAAAAGGGGGGAAAAAAGCTACTGGAAAAAAACAGCTGAAAGGAAATGCTTTCATTTTAAGTTACACGGATGTCTAGGCAGGAAAAGCGTTTGTATGCAAAGATCTGAAATAATGACAGTTCCTATTTAAAATAATAGAAATGGTAAATGTGGATCTCCTGTGTGGAAGTCTGTAGGTGGGGAAGTGGAATCAAGTTTAGGCTGTGTGTGGCTGTGGAAATGGGAAGATGGTGCCTTTGTGTAAAGGTAGGGCATCTAAGGTCTGTTCATCCTTTTGTAATCCTTTCAGAAATGACATCACACAGGAAAAGCAAACAGAGAAACCGATTCCATCTTAGCTTAAAAATGTGTGATCTGGGGTGAGTTTTCAAAGACAGGATTGTCACAAGATGTTCCACTAATATTATTATTTCCATTGTGGGAGCATCTGGGGTCCCAGCCTTAGGGACGGCATTCGAAGGCTCTCCTGGGTGACTTAGGAACAGAAGTTTTGTGCCTTCTTGTGATTTTAAATGTGCATGTACACTACAAAGGAACAATCATTGTATTGGATATATATAAGCATACTGGAGCCAGTTTTTCTCTGCTTTAGAAGCAGGGGCATCTCATCCTTGTTACTAAATTTTCAGTGCCCCAGGTGGTCCTGTGGAATGTGGAAAAAAAACCAAAACAACCCACATCATCATATCCTACACTGGAATTAGTACTGGAGCTACTGGAAAGCTGGGAGAGTGTGTCTGCTGTTTTGCAGTTGCAGAAGGGACACAGTTTATAGCACTAGGCTCTTTGGAAATCACAATCTGGGCACCTATGGGTGATGAACACACAAACTGTCCCCTGCCCGAACAATGCAGTACAGTATTCAGGTGCTATACAGTGAGTACGTAGGAAAGAAGTAGTTTCTCCTTGCCTGCAGGGACCTTAGCTCTATACCTGGAGCTACACTACAGAGTGGTTTTTGCTACCTGTAAGGCATCTGAAGACCACTGCTCATAGACAACAGGCTGTGAAATGCTGGTTTAAGGAAGTCTGCCTAGTGGGTTGTGATTGCATTAATTACAAACCATGAATCACAGACGTCTTGTTCCTGCATTTGTAAGATTAAAGTAGGCTATATAAAAACCAGTCATTACAGGGTTTTAAAGTGGATGACTGTGCTTGCTTCCAGTAGCAAATTTGAAGAGCTCATTATCTTTATATTCCCACTAATGGGAGGGACATTGCATTCTCCTGTTATAGATACAGCACTTCAGATTTTTTTTTTGCTTTTGTGCCAGTGCTACTGCTCCCTACTGAAGTGAGCTACAACAGACAGAGTCACAGCAAACACCAATACTGCATCCAGCCCTGGACTTTCCAGTGAGCCCTCAAAAAAGGTATCTAAAAATATGTGAGCATTAGGCAAAATATAGATACAGAAGCTTGGGTCCAGGCTGGTTAAAACCACTTAGAATTCAGTTTGAAATTGGAAACTAAAGCAGAAGAAGTAGTTGTCAGCAAACCTACAGCTCATTTCTACGCTCTCAGAGCATCCCACCTCTACAAGAAGAGTTCGTTTTGCACCAAAAGCAGTTTCTTGTGCATTAAACCTCACAAAGAAGTTGTGTAACTAGACTGAATGTTTGTGTGCTAGTCCCAGTTGCACTGTTGTTCCCATGCTACTAGACTGGATTGGAGCAATGCATTTTCAGGATGCCAAATTCTCTATGTCAGGCCTCTAGCTTCATGAATTCATCTCTAAAACATTAAATCTACTTTGTTTTCCATCACCATTTCCCTTTGGCTGTATGACCAATCACTGTGAAATAGAGGTCATGATAACTCCAAAAAGACTTTGTCTCCTCCTTTGCATAAAGCTTCTTACTGTCACCCCGTTTTGGTGCTAATGCTCAGTCTTGGTTTCCTTGCTCAACTTCTGAGGATATTCCAATTTTTACCTCATCCACTTCAGGCTTGAGTTCGGAGAAAATGCATTTCAAGAGAGTTGTATGTACTGGATATTTCCTGTTTTCCTCAGGAAAGATTGAGTCTTGCATTGACTAACCATATATGCAGACAAGAATTATATATAGACATACAGAAATATTCCTGGCTGTTCACATAAGAAATCTAAAAGTATAGTAAAATATGATTCATAATATCAAACTGGAATTGTATAGTGTCAGTGTCCAAGTTACTTATTATGATCCGGGGTACTATGACTCATCTTCAAATCTGAGTTCAAAGGAGAATTTGAATTTCTGCTGGGTGGTATTAAATTGCCAGAAATGGCAAGAGATGTCAAATCTGCTTTGCCACCATGGGGTATTGCAGGCAGTGACCATATTTATTTTTTCCTGCATCATGCCTCAGTTTTTGTACTAATATACACCTAACTTAAAGTAAGTCCCATGTTGTTTTCCAGTTACGGAGTTCGTCTTCTTGGCAGAATCAGGATGGAAAATTATTCTCCTCCAGGCAACTAATGCAGCTATGCAATGGATTTTCTTATTCACACTCAGTCCAGAGAACTCAAAATAGCTTCATGGGATGCACTGAATAAGTAATGTTAATATTGCTGTGTTTACTACCAGAGACCATTTTTGCTCCTGGTAAATTGATTCCCATTTATTCTGTGAATGCAAAATGAACAGTTGTACTAAACACTCTAGTTTCTCTAGCCTGCAGAGGAAAGGTGGATGTAATCTATTCCTTTCCTTGTTTTTCAAGCTGTGAGTACACTCAGGTGATTTGCAGTTGTTGGACTTCCAGGTAGGTGTTTGGGAATCAGGCTGCTTCCAAAATTTGGGGGATTTAGATGCCATTGGGTACTCTGGCAAAAGTCAGCATCTGCACCTAAGAGAATACTGACAAATGACACTCTTCCTTCCCAGTTTTGACGTATCCTTTTCGGTAGTGACAGGAACATATGGAGCAGAACACAGATGATCCATTAGCAGAGATGCTTTCCTTACCATACGTTAATTACACTTTTAAGAGGTTTTAGGAAATAGTGAATGTAATAAATGCAAATATCCTTCTTTCAATTTTATCAGTGAACTCTGCAGTACAATTGTAAGTTCCTCCAAGTCTTCTTTTCTGCAGGTAGGATACTGACATTTCTTGTGTTTCCTCAGCCTTTATTTTTTCCCACAAATTAGCAGAAAACAGAGGTGTGGAAAGGGGAGAAAGCCTTGGCTTTCTTGGAACTGTTGCAATAATCTCTCTTTCAGTTCAGCATTCTGCGTTAGGTTTCTGTGTCTTGGGTGGGCAACCATGTAAATCAGATGGCAGGTTCCAGCCAAGACCCATCTGGCAAGTAGAAGTTTTCCAGTATAACTGGGAACTCTGTGGGCTCTTTGGTTGCCAGTAGTCCACCTCCATTAGTGTGACTTGCTGAGTTAGCTGCTAATTGACTCTATGCAATTAACTTCCAGTGCCCATAATCACTGTGATGTCTAAGGTACTTGAAAAACTGATTAATTCGGATGTGTGATTTCTCTTAAGTGCGGAAATATTACAGGTACCATTTTCCAGATGAAAAACTTGAACAGAGACAATTATCTGTTAATATAGTTCTACATGTTAATTTTGGTAATGGTGTTGTTATATTAAGCTTTTGTACAGATCAAGGAGTAACAAGTCATCTTCATTCCTTCGAGTCACATAGACAAGGAAGAAAAATACTGAAGGACAGGTGTAGTCCATTAAAGGAGTCAGTGACGTAGTGGTTTTGGTATAGAAAAATGTAGAAGAAAGGAAGGACAAGTTCTAATGTGTTTGTTCTTGTTTAGCTGTTGTAGTAGTAGAGTTAGATAATACCAAATACTAATACTAAATACTTTTAAAGGTCACCTTTTGTTTTTCTGTTTGTATATAAGCTACCATAGAAGTTAGCTGACGTTCTTTTTTTTTCCCTCTTCATTACAGCCGCAGCAATATCTATTGCATGTATTTCCAATCAAGTTTGCCAGCCTATGGCTTAAACTTTGGTGTGTGGTAAAGTGCCTCCCTGTATTTCTACATCTAATAATGGACAAAATCTAACACTGTTCTCAAGGTACTGATTTCTGCTAAAAGTTGGAATAGAAGGAGAAACTCATGGACCTAATGGTCATGACATTTCTGGCTCCAACTTTCCAGATGTTAATGCTGGAGGAAAAAACCTCAATAAATTATGGTCATTTGGTCATTAAAAAGAACTTAAATACATTCCTCTGTCAGTCATAGGTGAAGTTAGATGAAGAATAATGAGAAGCAAAATACTTTTCAGCAGAGTTTTTTTTATGTATTGCTTGATTGGTTTTAGAATGGGTCAAATAATAACAGTTTTTATTGAATGGACTGTTTAGCCAATAAATGACCTTCCCTGTCTGGTGCTACTCAGATAATTGTGTTTTATATATGCTCATGTCTGCTGCTTTTACATTGTGAGAGTAAAGTTAAGAAGGCCTTCATTTGATAGAGCTGGTGATCTAAATGGATATAAATGAGCGGACAAACCATCTTTTCTGAAAACAACCATTTTACGCTTCAAAATTTCCATCATGATAGAGCGCCTGTGAACTTACCTGTCTGTCAGACCTCACTGTTTGATCTTGAACCACTCAGTGAATTCAGTCAGAGGCAGAGAACTTAAAGACACAAGGACTCTGCGAGTTATGGGAAATGGCATCAGTAAGGTGAGATGTGAGAGGTTTCCTGCTAGGAGAGATAGTTACAGTATGAGTATAACTTGTGCTAAACCCAGAAGAAATCTCTTTGGGAAAAAGTGTTTAGAAATACCCTCCTCACAGGGGAACCTTCAGAGCTTACACTTTGAGAAGCTAAATTGCCTTGGAGATAGAAATCTGTAGGAAACCTAGCTTTAGTTTCAGTCTTCACAGGTGAGCTTGCTCCTAAGAAAAACATTTTTACAAAAAAAAAGAATATGCCTGAAAGCAAACTGAATACAAGGAAAACATATTCCTCTTTGTTAAACTAGGTGATGCTGAGTAACTAGTACTATTGTTCAACTCAGCTGTTAACTCTTAGCTGATTTCCTAGTGCTTAATTCCCAGAGAATTTCAAAGAGACTTATGTATGAGCTGAGAGTTAAACATAGACTTAAATGGAGTACTGACATGGGCATTGTGTAGGCATATATTTCACAGAATCACAGAATGTTAGAGATTGGAAGGGACCTCGAAAGATCATCTAGTCCAATCCCCCTGCCGGAGCAGGAACACCTAGATCAGATCACACAGGAACGCATCCAGGCGGGCTTTGAATGTCTCCAGAGAAGGAAACTCCACAACCTCTCTGGGCAGCCTGTTCCAGTGCTCTGTCACCCTCACTGTAAAGAAGTTTTTTCNTGAAGTCAGGCTTCAGCAACATCTTCTTTAAACGCATTGAAGTTGAAGGGATTACTCACATTCCAACGGATCCCTGCAGCCTTGACACCATGTTGAATTATGGTGTAGTAAAGGATCGGTATGAGTCTTACCTCTAAATTTGCCACGTGGGTTGAACCGCTGAATTCTGGCAGCGTTGAAAGAAGCCTCAATCAGTTAGTTACTTCTGTTCTGCATCTGGCTTGGCAACCAGTCAAGGAGAACAAAAGAGCTCATTTCCCATTCATGTATTATGCACAATTTGCTTTGAATACCTTGTTTATTCTAACATGAAGGCTATATTTTCATTGCATTTTGGTGCTGCATTAGTAGAAAGACGTGAGAATTGAGGACACTACTCAACTATCGAGCCATAGATCAATAGACAAAAAGTTTTTAAATGGCTTTGAAATGCCTGCATTGATAAAACTATATCCATTATTCTTCTCTCTGCTAGTGGAATAGAAATAATAAATATTTTAAGAACCCCAAAATAGATGGAAGTAGTAATATTGAATAAGCAAGAAAATGTTTTCCAGGAGATTAGGCTTTAGTTGGTAGGATTTAAATATGCCTGGCATGTCAAAGCGATGTGACAAGACAGCGTTTTCATGATGTTCTGCGTTTACCTCATAACTTGTTGTGAAAGGATGATGACTGTTGCCAGCTTGCTTTGTTCTTATTAATATGTTTGAAGATAAGAAAATGAAATGGCTCCATTTCAGGAATTAAGTAATTTCTTTGTGCCAAAATACTGACATGAACTCTTGGTGTGGGAAGATAAATTAGAGTTCTGACTCCTGCATCACAAAAAAAGAAGTCAACATCGCTTGAAGGGAGCCTCGCTGCTCAAGCTGGTGTTACTTCTTTTGACATTGCAGATGTGAACACCAAGTAAGTTTTCTGTGTGAATTCCTGGAATATGAAATGGAACAGACTGCTGAACTCAGGCACTTTGACACTCTGAATTTAAAAGTCAGGAATAATTTTAGGGAAGGGGAGGTCAGAAGAATCAGTAGGTAGAGCCCATGGACCTCAATGTTGCAAAGTCACTATTTGCGGTCCATGTCTAATGGGATATTTGCCTTGATCTCTTTGCCACTGTTTATTCCAGCTCTCTCAAAACCGCGCTTGCAATGCCTCCCCGTCCCCTCATGTAGATGGTACTTGAATCCCTAGTGAATAGCTTTCTGTCCACCTCCATTCTAATCCAAAAGTTAGCCTTACTTATGGGTCCAAAATAGCAAAACTCCCCCTGAGACCCTTACCCAGCACAGCAACAGCAGCAGCTTCCTCCTAGTGCACCTCATGTGGACCGGCCTTCTCCTGAGCTACCCTGGTCCAGACACTTCTATCTGCTTCTTGCTTTATTCCTTTGACCTGGACACCTGTGTTCTTATGCTGTCTCTTTCTCTGCTGCAGTAAATCCATTTGCTTTCTTACTTGGACAAGACCCTTTTGCTCACTGATGATGAACAGTAGAACNACGTTCTGAAGTCAGGCTTCAGCAACATCTTCTTTAAACGCATTGAAGTTGAAGGGATTACTCACATTCCAACGGATCCCTGCAGCCTTGACACCATGTTGAATTATGGTGTAGTAAAGGATCGGTATGAGTCTTACCTCTAAATTTGCCACGTGGGTTGAACCGCTGAATTCTGGCAGCGTTGAAAGAAGCCTCAATCAGTTAGTTACTTCTGTTCTGCATCTGGCTTGGCAACCAGTCAAGGAGAACAAAAGAGCTCATTTCCCATTCATGTATTATGCACAATTTGCTTTGAATACCTTGTTTATTCTAACATGAAGGCTATATTTTCATTGCATTTTGGTGCTGCATTAGTAGAAAGNGCCTACCTTTTATCTTCTTCCATATATTCATCAGGGGTTGGGAGCTCTTTGAGCAGAGACTGGCTATTTTAAACCTCCTGTGAACACTGTAATGCTTGATCTGTGATTGATGCTTCCCAACGGTGCTGTGAGGCTGCATCAACACGCCTTACCTGACGGAAAATACTGCTGGCACGTGAAGGAAGTGACATGAAAGTCACGACTGAGAAAAGAAGTGAAACCGTTTATTACAGATGACTCACAGAAGAACAGGAAAAACAGCTGTCAGCACTTCAGAAGAGGAGTCCCTGCAAACATTCACCTCCTCACCTTGCAATAGTTCTTATATCACCTGTAGTTACAGGCCAGTTCCTTTGCACACCTTGTTCCACCTGTTTTAACTAAAAATGATTCTTGAAATGGGACAAGCTCCTGGGCAGACATGGCTGAGACCAGGAGTTCATTTACTTGCAAAGAAATGCATGTTGAAAATTGGGGAGTGGAGTCCTTTGCTTTTTCAGTTTAAACAGAGATACAACAGACATCAAAGGTGGATGCAATATTGCTGGCGAATCCCATATTAAATAACTCTTTAGTGGAAAAGTGCTGTAATTCCTACCATATTTTACAAAAAAGAACAACAGAAAGCATATAAGTATATCCTATATACACAAACAATACAACACAGCTGTCTTGTAAGCAGGGATTAGTAGCAGGACACTGTTATAGAAGCCACATATTTTCCCTTGGGAAACTTAAAACCCCCAAAATCCAGTCCATTTAAGACCACAGAGAAACAATGTTCTGCTTATGCTCTTGTTTCCCTTCCTAATTGCTGAGCTATTGACATTTTTACAAACCAGGTTTTCTGTACATTTTCCATTTTGTTTAAAAACTGCAAAGCTCTTGGACCAGCACCCTTTTTGCCATTCAAAAAAAAAAACAACCATTAACCAAATGTGTTCCTCTCCATATTTACATTTTTATATCTCTCTTGCTTGGTTAAACCAGACAACATTAAGTTATTTTTGCTCTTCAATGTAAGAGCCTAATTGGTGCAGCAATACTGTTATGAAGTACTCTAGAAAGCATTTTCGTAGAAAAACACAAGAGATTCATCTTAAACTAGTGTAATGTAAACAGTTCCATGACAACAGCTGGGGACATAACTTCTGGGAAATGTGGATGCAAATTCCAACTGGAAGATCAAATTAATTGAAATCAATGAGTTGCAGCTGATACATCTGACAAAGACACTACTCCATCTAGCAACATCTTTTTAGCTCAGAGGCAGACTGAGCCCTAAGAGAAGCAGCCATCCATCTGTCTTACGGCAAGCTGCAGCTGGACATTAGATGGCAACTGAAATCTTCATCACTCAACTTGCATTTTTGTATTTGTCATTTTAGCAGATTCCTGTACAGTTCAGGTGCCCTCTCCCCTCCCGTACACTACCTGTGATGGCCAACTGCGTAACGAAGAAGGTCATTCGAGATTTCCGCTTCCTTCTCCAGTTAGAGAAGAGCACGATGGCATTTCCAGCAATTGTGACAATGAAGAGAATCCAAAGAGTCACCAGTTGCTCTGTCTGCATTGGAGAGAAGGAAAAAAAACACATCAGTAGGTGGGAGGATGATGACTTGGGTTAAGCCAGGCAGTTATCCTGGGACAAATGAGATGAGACTGGAAAAAATGAGTGAAATTTGAGTTTTGACAATTTATTTCTAATTATTTAGTTGAAAAGATATTCCTGTTCTTTCCAAAAATACTTAACATGCATCACTGGTGGTGATGTTCATTCCAGCTTGATTTGCATTAGCTCTATATTACTTTTATCTTCACACTTTATCTTTATGTTCAGCACTTAACACTCAAATGAGAAGCAGCCCTCAGTTTTCTCGTGTTGCTCCAGCAAGCTGTGAAATAACCAGCTGCCTCACTTTGTCAGAAATATTGATAGCTGAGCTCCTTGGGAGAAATGGGGGAAATAAATACTTCTCTTTTTCTGAGCTCCAGGGAGTCTTGGTCATCCACAAGCCCTATGAAATTCGGACATCCACTCCATGATCTAGATGCGTACCAAGACTGAAAAGAAAACATGACCCACTGTAAGGAAAAGTAAAATTGTACAGAGAGCAATACGTGATGACTAAACGTCCCCTAGTGGTAGCATGCACAAGGAAAAGATACTAAGAAAAAAAAATAAATTATTTGCACTCTCAAAGCATCAAGATCCTCCGGCTGCAGGAACAAGGATGTATGCATCCACGTTTGCTCGTTTTGTGAGCGCACCCACACTCTTCTCCCTCCTTTTGGCCCGCCAAAACCCACTAGGTCCTCTCTAGATGCAGAATAGTTGTTTTTCAGTGGCCCTTCTGCAGGTTTCCCCTCATCATATGAGAGTGTGAAGTTTATGTTTTGTCCATAGCAGCCAGCCAGCTCTGAGCCTGAGAAGCATGAGGTCAGCTTGGAGAAAATATTCTGCATTTCTGCAAAATTCTCACTTATGGAAACCTTTCCTGTGTAAAGCTGTACGTAATAGCATTGGAGAAGATGGCTCTGGTGCTCTGCTGCAAAGACAGGTAGAAGAGAGGGGATTTTTTCACAGTGACATTTAGGTTTCAAGGGTGTAGAGCAGAGGACCTCAGGAGGGAAAAAATCCTAATGTATCTAGCAGAGAGAAAAAAATACATACATAGATCAGCAGAACTGGTAGTTGTAAAGGTAAACCTAATTTCCACAAGGGACTCCTCTCCCAGAGCCTGCTGGTCCGAGCAGACCCCTGATTTTGGTGTTTCAAGAGAAGACTGTATGAATTAAATTCCCAAGAGCCTTCAGCTNTTTCACAGTGACATTTAGGTTTCAAGGGTGTAGAGCAGAGGACCTCAGGAGGGAAAAAATCCTAATGTATCTAGCAGAGAGAAAAAATACATACATAGATCAGCAGAACTGGTAGTTGTAAAGGTAAACCTAATTTCCACAAGGGACTCCTCTCCCAGAGCCTGCTGGTCCGAGCAGACCCCTGATTTTGGTGTTTCAAGAGAAGACTGTATGAATTAAATTCCCAAGAGCCTTCAGCTCCCTGCTCTGCCTTCTCATGGCTTTCCAATGCTTCAGATGCATTGGTCACCTGGAGTCACATCCTAGCAACTGGGAGGAGTTTCAGGTATAATCTACCATTTGGGTCATCTCAACTAACTCTAAAGAGAGACAACTGCTCTAAAATGTCACAGTGCACTCTAGATAATAGCAGTATCTCAGGGGTGAGTCACCATTCATGCCACCTACCTTGGGATCATGGCCTGTCTCCACTGATTATAGTGACCTAAATAAGACAACCTTTTTTGGGTGTTTGCAAATCTCCTGAATTTTTTGGAAACAAATTTCCTTCCAAACACATGGCAGAGACATGATGGGACTATTTTTATGGGGAATGCTCTGCTTTGTACAGGAATTGGAAGGAATTATCTTTCTGGAAGGTAATTAAAATTGTAAGATTTTGTATCACTTTTGTCCTTGAAATCAGTGGGTTCTCCTGGGGGTTTGGCTTGTCTTTTCCATTTCAGAAAAATCTTTCACATGTGGAAAAAACTGAGAGGCAAGACTTGTTCCCATTTTCTCTGGTATAAAATCAAGAGAGCATTTTCCTGAAAGAAATTCTGTATTCCTATATGATACTGATATGGGTACAAACAGAACAAGGATCTGACACTCAAACCTTCTTATGATTCCCGCAGAAGAAATAGCTATGGAGCAGCAGAGACTGTGTTAGAGGGGCGTTTCCCCACCATAGGGGCGCAGCACATATGGTCAGTTTAAATCCCTTCCTGCCAAGTTAAAAAGCAGTGCTTAACAGTTAAGCAATTTTAAGCTGAGCCTCTAGAGAAATACACAATTAAATCAGACTACAAAGAAAACCTAAAAGATGCAAAAGCTGAATATAGGTGAGATAAATTTGAGAGGCCGTAGAAAAAGGAATAAAGTCACAGTTTCTATTAATCTATTTGTGGTAGCTGCTGTTCAGAGAGAAGAGAAAATTACCTAATTCTTGGGGATTAAGGAACTACAACAATAGACAACTTAAATCACTGCAGCCTCTCTTGGTCTGTTTCAGCTTGCAGAGTGAAAACTTCAGTGGTTATTAATGGGATGCCCACAGTGATAAAGGCCTCTGTGGAGGCTAGGATTAGAATTCAAAACAATCTTGATGAATTGGAAACATGCATTGGGGAAAAAAAAACAAAAACAAAACCCCAAGATGCTATTCAACAAAGNATGCTATTCAACAAAGGAGAAGTGCAGGACTCTATGGTGCAGCAGGTGTAATCATATAGGGCTGGGCAAGCCTTCAAAACATCCCCTATGCATGCAGCACATAAAGTGCACCACGAGTGGAACATGATTTAGTCATGTCACTCTACTGTGAGAGCAACAACCACCATCATGGAGTTGACACTGGTCCCATGTCTCTGTCCATCTGCTGTACCCAGCAGCTGCACTACAACTGCTCCTGGGCATTGTCCTTCAGGAGAGACATCGAGCTTTGAGTTGACAGCAATCTAGAGGATAGAGCCAGGCAAAAAGACTGGATGAATTAAGTTGCTTAATCTAGAAAAAAAGCAGACTGCAGGAGAATAAGAACATAGCTTTAAAGACAGAAAAAAAACTATGTGAAAAAAGAAAGGAATAATCTCTTCTTCAGATCCACTGCAGACCGGCCAAAAGTCAGTGAACCAAAACTACAGCACAGAATTCAGACTGATAATTTTTTAAAAATTTCCTTAAAAATATACCATACATATAGATTTATTGAGTCAGTGAAACCTCCATCTCTGAAGGTCTTAAAAATAGCTATTAGATTAGAGATAGCTGACTGCTCCTAGAACTTCACTCCAGCTGCATTTTCTATAATTTTATTTTACTCATCACCTTAAGGTTGCTTAGATATAGAGGTGTTTCATTTCACGTCGTCTTAGTTCATCAAGCAAAGATCCTCTTTTCCTAACAACCCCGAGCAAGGAGATTTACAAAAAAAAAAAGTTAATGAATAATATGTTGCACAGACATCAGAGGCATTCTGGATAAAAAGAAAGATAACAACATCTCCCAAACCCCTATGTGGAAGCTTTTGGCATGGGCTGCTTTTGCAGTGGACATTGCTAACTACTCTATGTGAGAATGACGTGAGAGAGACTAGTGTCATACACCAGTTCTTTTAGATTAGAAAAACTAAAGGTGCTGGGGACTTAATTAAGGTCACAGAACAAGTCAAAGACAAGAGGATTTCCTTGGCTAGACTACAACCATTGCACTCCTTGCTATTCCACGAGACTGCTGTGTTTGGAGCATGGAAGTATTTGACAGCTGGAGCACATATTCATGTTTTGCTAATTTGCTTTAAGACTAAAACTAGTTTTAGTCAATGAAGTAAGCCCCTTCACTGGTGAAATGTAAGCCAGAAAACTTGTCAGAAGATTGTGTGCATTTTCCATTACTTGTAGAAGAGGCTTGTTATTTTGTCTCTCTGATAAAATTTCTGAATCCATAGGCTGTGATAAGTCTAGCAAGAGATGACAAAGGTCATCCCTGCAAGCAGCTTTAATCAAGACCATAGTTAAATCCTTTCAGAACCACTGGGAGACATTCTGGTGCCAGGATGCCATCCCTCCTGCCAGTTCTCCCCAACCAGCTTCCTTGTTCACTCATTTCTCAGGATTTGCACCCCCTCTGTTAGGGGGCACTAGCTGGGGCTGTGGAATGGGGATATACCTGATAGCCCATCCCAATGGAGGTGCTGCTGCTCAAGTCTTGAGGTGCAGAAGCCTTTGCCTGATACTAGAGAAGTTGCCTAACAGAAAGTAAGTTCAGCTATCAATGGACAAAGCACGTTTAAGTCTCTGAACAGCTTCTTGTCAGTTGATGAATTTCTGGGAATATGCAAATGATCTTACTGCTTGCCTTGGGTATATTTCAAAAATTATGTTTCTAGCATATCCTGTTGGAGCAGTTGAGATTGTAAGAGAGATGTAATCATGGAACAAGACGAACAGTTTTGTAAGGATGTTCTTAACACCTAAGAACACGTAAATCTTCATGCTAAATCGGGGAACTGTCATGCTCACGGTCAGGTTCAACACAGTAGATAGTTACATTGCACTTTCTTAACAGAGGAAAAAAGAGAAAGAGAAAAATCTCTTCTCACCCTTTGAAATAATCACTTTAATTGCAGGCCATATAAGAAAATGGAGCAGTCTAGATCTTGCATTATTTTGACCCTATTGCAGAAGATCTGGAGAGTTGAACTTTCAATATAGAAAACATTCAGGGTAGATTTGCTATTTTAACAGCCCCCATTTAGGATGGAATAGGAAGAAAAAATATCAGGAAGATTAGTTTTCCTGAGGCACACAGGTGCCATGCAGCTTGGCTGATTCCAGTCAAGGATTTATAGTCAGTTTACCTCTAAGGCAAATTGCACTTTGGACAGCAACACTGAAAGAAATCAAAGACAGACACTCATCAGCACAATTTAATTAAGGAGTCTTAAAGGTACTGACACAATCTCTGACATAATTCATAAAGTTTTTAAAATAAATAAACAAAACAAAAATAAAACGCGCTCTGCCTCGTACTGCCAGATCCCTCCACAGCATAAACCCCAGAGAAGCCTCATGGGGTCTCACTGCTGCCTACAATTATCTGACAGGAGGGGGCGGAGAAGATGGAGGCAGGTTCTTCTCAGAAGAAATGAGAAGAGAAGAGTCCACAAATAAGAGTTGCAACACAGGACATCTTGACTAGAAGTTAGGAAAAAAATGTTCACCATGAGGGTGGTCGAACACTGGGATGAGAGCCCAGAGAGACTGTGGGATCTCCAACCCTGGAGACATTAAAAACTTGACTGGACACTGCCTTGAGCACTCACTGAAATTGCTTTCAACTGGTTGATGCAGGTGACCTCCAGAAGTCCTTCCCTAGCTGAATTATTGTGCACACAGGTATGCATGAGACCTGCTTTCTTAAGGAATATGCTGAAAACTAAGAGCTGCTTATACAGATGTAATCAGATGAGCACTTTGCACAAGTTGTATATTATTTATTGTACCACAGAAACAAGAACAATCCACATATTTGTGGGAATCTTTACATAAATTAAAGTTTACCCTGCAAGTCAGGAGTAGGGGTGTGAAAGCTACCTGCACAGGAATGACATAAACATACGAGTCTTAGGAAAAAGAAGTTAAAAAGCATAAGGTGCTATTTGTCTCATTACACAGAATCCTGAGATGATGAATTTCTGCCAGGGTGTGTCAGCTTAAACAATGAGCTGCCATAAGTAAAGTGTGATGCCACAGAAGGGATTGTGACTATTGTTGGTTTTGTCAGCTACAAAACAAAGGTTCTTTAATCCATAAAAAAAAAAACTTGGTTAAAGTGCCAAATTGAAGCATCCATAATTCTTTGGTTGAAACTTTCAACAGAAGTTGGGTTGTGAAAAAAAGCACAACAGAAATCTGTTTGCAGATAAGGTGTAGGTGTGTTACACATTAGTTGTAGACAGAAAGCAGTTCTGACTGTCAAGACAGAACAAAGTCAAAGGCATCAAACATTTTATAAAATGAGAGACAGTGGTGGGAATACTTAGGATAGAAGTAAGTGCCATATGGTAAACGTATGGCAACTGAATGTGAAAGTTAAGGTGATTAATTCAAACCACCTCCTAATGCTCAAGAAATATATTAGGAAAAAAAAAAAAAGGAAGGAATATTTAGGGAGGAAGAAAAGCTGCAAAAATTGCCACATCACTCTTGATTCATTTGCAGATAGGCCTTGTCTCAGTAAGAAGGAACCATGCTAACAGCTGGGAAAATCACTGAAATCTTACACCTTAGTTGTCACAAGGAGCAGAAATTGTACTGGCCATCCCTGCAATACAAGTGTGTTTTGAAAAAACATTCTCCGCCTAGAAAGGCAAAATTGAGAAGATGTTACTATACAATGCTGACACAAGAAGTTCCTTAAATTTTTGGGAAAGCAATTTGATTGACACCGAAAAGCTCTGGGAAAACTTGTGTGCAGATAAGAAAGACTGAGAAAAGAGTCAAAGCGAACCTTTATATTTTGTCTTTGAAAGCGCTTCCATTATGATTGAATTTGGGCAGTCAACGAGCCCTATAGGAGTTTTTTTGGTAGCTCAGCCTGGAATGAAGCCTGATTCAAATGGCATAAATGCGAGAGCAGCCCCAGGTCTGCCCCTGGGACTGCTACTTTCCCATTTCAGTGGCAATGCTCATGTCTGGTGGCTGTCATGCCTCCTTCTGCACTGTGGCTGCTTTACTGAGATGATTTCTCACAGACTGGCCGCGTTACCCTCCCAGCACAGGGCTACAGGTCATACTGGTGATCCTGGGGTGCGTTGCCACACAAGGCATTCACATCACATCAGAGGTGCTGGCAGAAGTCACCTCCCCACGGGTCCCTATGGCTGGAAGAAGGGCACAGCTGGGAGGGACCCAAGCTGATTTATTTTATTCTGGCAAACTCAATAAGCAGTTTTGCATGACTTTGTGTCTATATGGTATTGCACTTGTAGTCTGTGAATGCTAATATGTTTTCTATAGGAAAAATCTATATTTTCTCACTTTCAGGCTTAGGGGGGACAAGATGAGGAAGCTTGTTCACTAAATCAGGACACTTTCTCACAGAAAGGGGTAATTATGTTATTAAGATTACTTTCACTTCTTTTTGAAATCTAGCAAAGCTGTACCTGACTTTTTTGTGAACCTCCAGCTTTCAGTTTTACTAGCAGCTAGTTCACATTTGCCATTCTGCTGTGTTTTGGTACAAGATGGATAATAAATAGGGATGGTACTGTTCAGTTATGGTAGGGGGTTTTTTAACGATTGAACCCTAAGCAACTTCCACAGAAGTCAACAAACAGATATCCCTGACTTTAATGTCATCAGGAAAGATACATTTCTCACGACGTACTTATCTATTTTTTTCCTAGAACATTTTCGACATGAAGAGATTAAGCAGGTCACTCAATGATGCATCCATAATTGTATGATTTTGATAGCCCTGTTAAAAACTGTGAAATATTTTTTCTTAATCACAAAAGGGGGTAGAATGATTAAGAATTTCTAATCTGTACAACTAAAGTGTCTCCAAAAAACTGAGAAATTAAGACATTTCCAGGCTATTTATATAGGAGAGGCAGACAGACGCAAACCCTGTGCCTGTGTGGACCGTGGAGTCCAAAGGATAAGGGTTGCTAATATAAAACCGCCCAAATCTTTTGGCTCAGAGCTACCCCCAGTCAGGCTGTCATACAGCCAGATCACTTCTGTGTTGCATTTAAGCTATTAGCTGAAGCCAGCCTGGCCAACAGCACTGCAGATTTGTTTCACAAGGAGATCAGCTATTACATTCTCAGCGCAGCATCTCAGGAACAGCAGCAGTCATTGCAGAGGCTGTGTTCAGGAGTTCCTGACACAGTATTTGTGTAGACTTTTAATTCTCTGCCTCCCCCCTCACTGAAAGATTGCAACGTTACTTATGAATTATTTGATACACCTATTTTTCTAAAATGCATGATTGCATTTGCAGAGATTACTCCAGAATTTGACAGCACCCGTTATTATTTCTCTATTACATATTCAACGATGGGATGCTCTGTGAGGTTTGCTTGAAAATCAGAAAGAGTAATAACATAGGAGAATGCTTTCCAGGAAGTAGAGACTCCTGCATTTGGATGAAATGATAGGGACAACAAATTCTGACTTAAACAGGCTCTGAGGATACCTGGAGCCAAATCCAAGCCTATGCAAACCAGTGTCACTGCTGTGGTGGTGCTGCATGGCACCAGGACCAGGCTCATGCAGCCAGAGGGAAGGGGACATCAACGTGTGCACCAACGCTTGGGGTTCCCACCTGGCAGAGGAGAGATCGAGGTTCCCAAACAACCATGGGTGTGCACAACAAAACCTTTGTGTCCTGCTGCACGGGTGAGGGCTCAACTCTACACATCAGAAAACAAAACAAGAAAATGTACTCGACGATGGAAGGCAGCCCACTCTCCTGGGAGGCAGGAGATGATGGTGGGAACACAGTCTCATCAAGAAAGGAACAGCACATGGGACTTTTCTCCTTCTGAGCATTCCAATCTTTACTATTCAGAAAATTAGAGCATCATGTTTCTCAGCAGACCTCTTATAAAAGAGATGAGCTCTGCTGGATCCTCCCTGAGAACAAGCACACACTCCTGCCTTCAGCTTTGGTGCTGTTGGGGGCCTGGTGAGGCGAGGTGCTTCCTCCAGCCTTGATGAAGATTCCCAGCACTGTGGACAATCAGCGCAACCCTATTCTGAGATTTCAGCTTGGCCCCAGGCTCTCCAGGCAGGTTTCTGATTTGCAGGTCAGGTACACAGAATTAAGGAGGTCCTAAAGTGGAGGAAGCACACAGATATTCAAATAATCTCCCTTTTTTTCAGATTCCTGTATTTGGCAGAGGGCAGTTGACACTCCCTTAGAGCCCTTTTACACACAGATTAAATTCATATGGGGGAGATGGTAAAGGAATGTAACAAACTCTCTTTTGGCCTGGGAGGTTGCAGCTGTAATTAATACCAATTTGCACATGTGTTCTGAATTTGGTGCTAACACAGCCAACAGGACTTCTCATCCTTGTGGTTTAAGACAGTAAACTACCTGGGTGCCTTGTGTAAAGACATCTGGGAAGAAATAAATTCTGGGTTTTCAGGGACCATTTGCCATAACACTGCAGCAAGACCTGCACGTCGGTCGGGATGAGCCAGTGCCTTTGCTGTGGGAAACACCAGGTCATCTTGCATGGATGCACCCAGTCCTGCCCCAAAGGCTGTGACTCTGTGCCCCAAGAGGCAGCCTAGTTAGCACATATGGCCATGGACCCAAAGCAGGCTTCATGGGCAAAGCCTTGGTGAGCAGCTGGCCAAGGAGCTATGGTAATGACTACCAGAAGGGAGATGTGCCTCCAAGTGGATGAAATGCTCCATTTCCCAGCCAAAAACAAACAAACAAAAAAAACCCCCAATAACCAAACTAATTGAACTGGCAAAATGCTTTCTAATCTGAGGCAGTGCAGGATTTAGTTATTAAGCTTTGAAGAGGAACAGACAGAAACTCAAATGCTTCTGAAAGGGGGAAGCACTCACAGCTTACCCCATAACAGGACTTTCTGGCACTGAAATGCTCTAGGGTGTATTAGTTAACTTCTGTCACATTGCCACTACAGTATAACTCAGACACCACCCCAGGTGGGTACAGGCTGTCCTTTGGAAGCATAAGAGGAAAAGAAGAAACCAGCACATGCACCCGTAGTTCGAGCAGCGTGTGAGATATGCTACATAGCTGTCATTGGGTAAAATAATTAAAAAATCATTAACAGAGGAACTGCTCCAGGTACTGGAGGCAGTGTCACTCTATTTATCTAGCTTAGATCAGTTTTCCTATGACTGCTCTGTTAAGATGGGTTACACCTGCGCTTCCCAAGCAGAAATACCTTGTGTGCCCTGCCTTGGGCTTCTGCATCCCAGCACCAAGGCTCTGGAGTCAACCCGTGTGGTGGCCATTCATCCAGCCTGCCTTTACTGCCAGCCATGGGCTAGAACGTGTTTGAAAAATCCCAATAAAATGCCAAAACCCTATTTGTAGCTATATCATGAGCACTGAGCTCTGGTTTTTAACCCATACAGCCTATTCCGAGCTGAATCTTTTATTGCTTTACCTGCTTAACCAGACCCCTGTGAAGAGGAAGGAGAAGATGCTTGGCTTGTTGGAAGGAGCAAGGACACCGGCACAACATGGCCAGCACTGGTGGAGGACAGCCAACTGATTGGGCAGGTAGCAGCAGCATCTTCTACACATGAGCTTTTACAGAAAGCTGAAATTGCTGGCAGGGAGCCCTGTCTTCCCTGCACCGGAGTCAATAGAGTAGGTGCTTTATCCCTCCTTTCCTGCAGCAGCACCAGCTGTCACCTGTCTCCAGAGTCAAAATATTTCCATGCCTCTCAACAGTTCGTAATTGATGTGAAATCAGTGAACCCCCTTGCAAAGTTCATGCTATATATGCCAGAGCTAGACATCTGCCAGAGGAGTGCAAGCCTAATGAGAAGCTCTCAGCTAACGCAATCAAGTATTCTTTAGCAATGGAAGAGCATGCATGACTATCCATGGTTTCCTAATCATTGTAATTTACCCAATCTCCCCTATTAAGGAACATTTTTTTCTGCCTGAGGACTTTCTAATCATGGAATTAATTGTCACTTTTATCATTATAAAATACTGCTCCCATGACATGCTTCAGATTTACAGCCCTAAGTGTGGGGAGAAGAAAGGAGATAAAGACAAAGTTGTTAAAAATATTTTCCTCATTCCTTCTGCTTTTTTTTGAAGAGCATTTTAGGAGTCTAATATGGTGAGAAAAGAAGAAAAAAAAAAGATATTTTCACCCTTGAAATCCTAGATAAAAAGTACTGTCTTATAAAGAAAAAAAAAATGTATCAGCAACATATTAAAAGAGACCCTCATTAATTAATAGTAGAACTACAGATCAACTTTTTCCCTAACAGAGGTAGAAACCTGTTGCAGTTTCACAGATTCCACTGGCATTGTATCACAGCACTAACAATCTCACAGAAATCAAAATTGCCTCTGAACATATCCTTTTTTACCCAGCGGATTGTCAAATGTTGTAGGTGTCTATATCTTTCCAGATGAACCTGACCTGGAACCTTTGGTCCTGAGATCCAGAAGGAAGGGTAGGGTACTCCTTGTCAGACTTTTACTAACTTGAACTTAACTTATACAATGTGCCACAACAGTGAAGTGACACATGTCAGGCAGCACGAAATTGAGCAACAACAACAGGCACAGAAATTTGAAGGAGAGATGAATTTCAGTACCTCTTTCATCTTTTTCCTACATTCACATATTGCAAGGGTGATGTTTGGGTTGGGAGATGAATGAATACACTTCCCATGTCATTCAACAGCATTCACTGCTGAATGATTCATCTGATGCATTCTTAACAGCCATCAAGAGACACTGCATCCCCCATTCAAGTTAAAAACAAACAAACAAACCAGCTAATTAGAACCTGTCTCTCATGATTAAAAAAAAAAAAAAAGCCAAAACCAACAAAAACCCTCTCACTTGTTGACAAGTGACTTGTTTGTTGCAGCTGGAAAATTGAAAAGAAATACCTTATGTCAAGATGATGGCTATAAGAAATTGCATAAAATATGTGTTAAAAGTAATATAAGCTTTTAATTAAAGATGCATGCATAATCACAATACCTCTATAGAAGAAACAGCACCATCCCCTCCTGGAAGGGGATGCAATTGACTAAGACCTGAAAGTCTAAACTCCAATTCCTACAACTATTTATTTTTTTTTTTTAGTAAATGCCTCACACATGCTGTCTGCTGTCTTTGCAGGCAAAAAAAGCCACAACTATCTGGACAAAAAAAGTTGAATAACCCTGTTCGCCTCCCCACAGAGGTGTTGAAAATGCACCAAAGCTGCAAGCACGTGAGAAAAGTAATGCACGCCTTAAAAGAGTACCTTAAAAGAATAGTAAAAGGATCCCCACTCCTCTTCTGCCACCACTTCAGTGAAAGTCACCGTTTCAGTGCAGCTGACAAGGGTAAGATCCAGCCAGCCAGTGCCTGCCTGGGAGCTGCTGCTGGCTTCTGTGGAGCCGACCTCCATCACTGGGTTTCGTTCGAGTTGTCTTGGTGCTTGTTTTTGTAAGAGTTAACACAGCCAGGCTTCTCCCGTAAAAAGCGCAGCAACAAAAACCAGCTCCTCACTGCTCCACCACTGGCTACCAGAGGCGTCGGGCTTCAGTGCAGCTGAGTGATGATAAGAAAAGAAAAAAAAAAAAAAAAAGAAAAGAAAGCCAAGCTGGTGTCGTCCCTTTGAGCTTTCCTTCAGTACAAGTCTGACGACAGCCGTCCATGTGCTCTTTCCAGCAGCCAGTAAGAAAGTCAGCACACATGGACCCAGCCATGTGCTTTGTGGACTCTGGATTGTCTTGCATGCCAAGTTGGCAGCTCTGGAGTCAGGGACACCTGTAAAAGCACCCCTGCATTAAGCTCAGGAAGCTGGCTATTCCACTCAGCAGCTTTGCTCACTTGCCTTTACCCTTACGCTTTTGTTTCGATTGCCTGCAGAATTAGCGTTTATCCATATATAAGCAAAAACACACATTCCTGTTTTAACAAAACCTAGTAAGTCTTTAGGACTAAGCCATCACAGTTTCCATGCCAGTGTCTATCCGACTTCTGAAGTGGTCTTTATAAAGAAAAAAGACCAAACAACATAAATAGGCCTTTGAACTTACCTTGGCAAAGACCTTAGACCCACTGAGTAGCCTGGAACCTAGAAAGGTTCAGCTCCTAGACACTGCTAGTGTCACAGGCAGGGGCTCAAGAACTCTTCAGAACAAGGTAGTCAATTACCTTTCTACTCACTGATTCTTTGGGCACCGACCTCACTTACCTGTCATTGATTCCAGTGTTTTTCCCCATCTCTAGCAGCGTTACGCTGGGTTTACACCAAGACGGTGGAGGATGTTGTGCACACCTTCCCTGACCAGAACACAAAACCACATGTAAATCCAGACCATAAGTGTAATTCAGGTCTAGGTTTTGACTCTGAACCCTCTCAAGTGGAGATGTGTCTGGATCTGGGGCTTTGGGCCAGGCTGTTCTAGGGATCAGAGAAACCTCTGAGTGTCTGAGCAATATTCAGGGCTCTCCAGGAGATGCTGGAGTCATCCAGAGGAGGAAACTGCTCCAGGTCCATACAGACAATTAGTACTAGTAAGGATGAGAGAGGATCAGCACTGATCCATATGCACTGGTGATCCATATTTAACAGCAGCAAAGGATGCATAGGTTGGAATGTGATCAGATAAAAGGAAATGTCCCAGAATCACTGTTTTGATGAAAACCATTGGGAAAATGTTCATTAATATATTTTCCAAAAGAGAGAAAGAAATCTTCTTGAAGTTTTTTCCGACTGATCATACAGGTTGACCTGAACCTCTGCTATGAAGTATTTAGGTAGTATCCAAGCTTCTTGAAAGCATCTTACCAGGAGTTTTTTGCTCTTCTTCCCTTGCTTTCTTATATTTACAGAATTCTCCTTCTTGGAGTTAAAAGTTATTACACTGAATGAAGGTTTTTTTTGGCGTTCTCATTCCTACAGAGCTGTTATGCTCGAGTGTATTACAGGCACTAAGAGGCTTTTCAGCAGTTACATCGCACGCCAGACTGTGCACAGTTCTCAGGACTAACCAAGAGTGACTTCTCTTGCAGCTTTGCCAGCTGCTTGCTCTAAGTAGTGCTTGTGGTGCACTCCAGCACTTTCCAGTCTACACAGAAGAAATTCAGGTCTTCCTCTACTATTAGCTTTGAGTATTTCTTGGTCACGCGTGATGTGCCCTGGCTTGTTGATGGCTGGTTTTGCTGCAATGTTTTCTTTCCATTTAGTCATGGAATTTGAAGCCATGGGCTGTCTATTATGCCCCATCTAGAATTAACCCGATTCTCTAGGATACAACAGTTTGTTTTCAAACCTCTACAAAGTCCTGCCAACTTTGTGTTTGGGGTTTGTTCTCCTCTACCCCTCTCCTCACCTGGAGATTAAGTGAACTGTTTGAATACCTCCGCAATGAATGGTGAAATAAAAGCCTTTAAAGATTGAATCTCAAAAGCCTGTAAAAGGCAAGATCAAATCCTAGCAGTTCCTCTGTGGAGAAGGAATAGATGATTGATATCTATGACTGACTTTGTTGTTTTCCTCAGCCAGGTTGTTGAAAAGCCGCCAAGAACTTTCAGTGCCTGAAGAGTTTTACAGAGAGAGAAATTGAGTCTTCCCTCTGTTTTAATATAAAATGCTCTCCAATTATTATTCTAAGACAATTTTTTTCTAATTTATAATAAAATTCTTAACCTTTTTGAATGGCTTTTTTTTTAAGTCATGCTTTAATATTATATCACAGGAAAGATTAAGCAATTCTGAAAATAATCTTTAAACAAAGTGAGTAGATTATTTGGAAGAAGAACAGAGAGGACTTGTCTCACAGGTCACTTCATTGGCCATTCTTATTATCTTGGTCTCAAAAGTTACACAAGTCCAGTTTTCTTAAATAAAGATTTGAACCAGAAGACCAGAAAAACTAAGAGCATAAATGGCTCCAGTGAAAGCTGAAGAGAATACTCTGCAGTCACAGTGTATAACAATGCTGATATTGTCCATGTGCAGACACACAGGGGGACACCTGCAACATGTATCTTGTATCTCCCCACAGTGTTATGATTTTCCCTACTGGCAAGAGAAGGAAACCTTGCTCAACAGCAGAAAGTGACATCCAGAGGTGGATATGATGAGATGAAGGTAGGTGCCTCTGGAAAAACAAAACAAAACAAAACAAAACAAACCACCAAACGAGTCAAAGTTTTTAAAGACCAGGTACAAAACAGTGATTTTGATTATTTAAGCTGGAAATTCCTCATGAAGACACTCTGGTCTCCTGCACAGCAGCTCTGAAGCACAATAGATGGAGACGGGTCATTTTCTACACCACGGCGTGGGCAACTCATGCCAGGCAGAGGTGCTGTTGCATCCACCAAGGAATGTTGCTCTTCAAAACCCAGCAACAGAAGGAGGAGGACTATGCAGAAATATGTAGTTCCTTCTATGCTATGCATTTCCCTGTTTTGTCTTCCCTGATAGATACATTTGTGTGGCAGTATTTGTTACGCATGGTGTTGATAATCTGTCAAAAACTCAGACACTCTAGCTGTTCTGATGTGTCGATTGTTTAAAAAATTAGACATGTCTGTCATGGACAGAAAATAACATCTGCTCAAGCTGGGAAAGAAGCAGAAATTCCACCATAGTGGCACAATTCCTGTTGTCTGACACCAGATCATTTGCCTTTAGCTTACAAGTTGCTCAGCATCCACATTGTTTTCTGTTGGCACTGTGCCTCCGGAGGAGTGTGGATCTGTTCATCATAGGTAGGAGATACCCAAACAGGGGTAATCTTCAGAGACGTGGGATAACAAAGATCTTTTATGAGTTAAATATACAGTTACTAGGTTTTTCTTAACAGAAACCTCTGACTCCCATTCTCCACCTTTCTGAATGAAACAGCTGAAACTTCAGATTTGAAGTTTCAGGAGATACAGTAAGATTTTAGAAGCTGGCTTCAACCTCACTCCCAAGCATTTTATTTCAGGATCTGTGATGCCTGTAAGCCTGGTGGCAACATGCTGATGCTGTCAATCTCAGCCATTCCCAAGCTGCTCTTTGCAAGTATGTGAATCGCAGCTACCAACTCCAGGGAGTCCCAGGCTGTGACTCTGTCCCCACTGTGCTACACGAGTTACACCGGGCCATGGGGCCAACAGTTTGTTGCGTTCACTGGTTCCCCTGTCCATTTTATGCATAAATTTGTGTCTGTTTTTGTGCTGTGATTTGTAGGGGGGGGGGTTTTGGAGGGGTGAGTAAGCAGCTGTGTGGTGTTTTACTGTTAGCCAAGGCTCAAACCATGACATACCCATAGTAAAGTACTTGACTCATCATGGTAATGATAAAATATGAACACACTATTTCTCTTCCACAGACAAATTCTCTTCCATAAACAAATTTAAAAAGGAAGATCATTTGTTACATCTTCATTACTGTTTGTAGTCTTAATTCAGATTGGTCCATTTTACACAAGCAATACACAGCCATTTATCTATTTTTTCTAGGAAACTCTTGCAGAAGAATAAGCAATCCTTTAAGGAATTATCTTTGAGAAGAGCAAGCAGATGAAGAAAACATGCAGAAGAATGTCATTAAATACGAATATTATGTTAGTGGAACTGTCAGACACCCTGAAATTTCAAATCCCTTAACTCTGTTCCTCTCAATATAACCATCAGGCTTCTGTAGAACAGGATTGCTTCCTGTTCAGTGACTGGAATTGCAAATAGCTTTAGCAAAAAAAGAGGCAAGCCACATGAACTGAAACAGACACCTGACAAATGTGCATTCCTATAAAATATTGAGGCAGTCAACACAGTCACTTGGAGTATTCCTACTTTCAAGGAGCTGAGTAGGTAGCCAGCATGTATGGCACCCATCAGGTTCTGGCAATGCGTAGGGATGCTGGTAGGTCAGTAGAACAAATTCACAACTCACCTTGTTACCAGAAAGATTTTGACCTTCGAAAATCTTCCATTTCCAATTGCCAAGGCACTGCCTGCCCTTCTCAAAGTGCTGGCGTGCCTGCTGCAGCTGGAAAGGGAAAGCAGCTCAGAAATAAAGCTGTGTTGCCAAATGGGAAAGGCAGGTTCAGGTGAGCCCTGGCTGGCTCCCAGTACACCCAGCAGGTGTGAAGCCAGCCTGCCCAACTGCATCTCCCAGCAGACCATATGCTCATTAAGTGTGCAACCACGGAAAACAAAACACCAGCCATATGGATGTCCTGACCTCCCTCCAGTTAAGGCCCCAGTTAGCTGCAAGGAGCACTCATGCACACTGGGAGGGGGGCAGAGAGGCCTGGGCACACACAGATGCTAGTTCCCATTTTGTCTACAACTGGCATCAGCAGCTTCTTGTGTATTTATAGTCTTGTGAGCTACAAGCCAGAGCCTCAGCAGGACCACAGCTCTGTTTCATGCAGTACAGGAAGGCTATTGAAGGAAAATTGAGTTCCAGGTTTCCACAAGCCAACTTCCTGCAGCGTTTTAAACAGCCACCACCAACACATATTGCCTTTAACATCTATAAATAGGAATTATTTTCAATACAGTTGTCATCCTGTTGCTTAAAAGCATTTTCTTCCTTTTTTCCATGTTTAATTGAACTAAAAATAATTCAACAAACAGTTGGGCTAGATGATTGTTGCAGGTTCTTTCTAACTGAAAATTATTCTATTCTTCTATTCTATTCTGTTCTGTTCTGTTCCGTTCTTTAGGAGGTGGTCCCCCATTAGAGGGTAGAGGGTGCCTGGAGTTGATAACCCTCTCTTCCTCTGCAGGGGATGAAGAATAATCCGACAGCTAAGACACAGGCTTGGAGTTCAAGGTAGATACTAAGTTGCTTGGTCCTCTGCAAATTCCCATTCTGACCCTGGCCAGGTGACCTCCTTTCCCATAGACAAGAACTTTGTAAAGTGAAGGTGTGACACAAACTCACACTCTTCTGGCTGTCATTCTTCATCCACCTACACTCTTCTGTCTGCGTAGTTATCCCCGACTCTGTGGCCACACAGAGCACTTGGAGCATCTACCTGAGTGTTCAATTATAATTTCTGACAGAGCCTCTATAAACAGGGATCTAATCCTCACCAGAGCAAAAAGTGATAGTTAATACATTAAAACATGCTTTAAGACTGTATCAGCAGCATTAGTCAATGATCAAATAGTAGTACAGATTCTAGAAAGAGAGAGGAGGGTGATCTAGAGAAGCTAGTCTAATCTATCCACACTGAAAGCTGAGGAAAAGACCATCACAAACCATAACATAGGTCAACAAAACAGAGGAACTCTGTGTCCACAGGGAGGTAGGAGAATAAAAGAAAGTGTGGCAAGATATAATGTAAAATGCCCACATCCCAGTTCTCCTTGCTATGGAAGAAGTTGCCTCTGAAGTAATGAATACACTCTGTCTTTTGGCGATGAGCAGCGGAGTGGAAGTACAGATTTACAACAGAGGTGGAAAGCCGTTAGATGAATTGCAGGACTTTTTATTGCCAATTACAATTTCATGGCAGGGTTATTATTTATTAAATATAGAAGCAGCCAGTTGAATTCTAACTGCTCTTGGGCTTAATTCTGCTTATAAAAAGGCTGGAGAAATCATATAGAGGTAGAGGAGAAATCCTTTGCAGTAGCAGGCATGCGTCTGACTGTCTGTACATGGACACACACACACACACACACATCCAGATGAATAAAAAATCCACTGTACAGAAGGGGAAGAAGTTACACCCAATTTCCTTTTAATAAGGTGCAGGATAGAGTAAAAGAGATGTACTGCACTGCTACCACTAACAGGCTCCTGAAGGGCAGTCTGAACAGTGTCACTTCCTCACTTATTGAAGCTGAGGTTTTGAGGATCTCCAGAAAAAGATACACTTCACCCACTGCTCTACCCAGAAAAAAACCCTGTTAGCAGGTGAAATTTCTCCCAGGTCAGACCTGGCATGCAGGGAGAGGTCAGAAGATAATATTGGTCACAATATGCAAGTGCATCCCAGGTTACTTCCCAAAAGAAGGACAATGTACTTTTGGGCAGCAAGAGGGGTGAGTTATTCAAATCCCAGCAGCTTTGTGCCAGCACTTACTCTGAATTCACTAAATTGCAGAGCAGAGGAAAGAGAGAGGGGCCAGAGGGAATTGAAGAAATACTCACCCAAGGAACTGTCTCAGCTTCATCAGGGAGCTCACGTGGCTAAGTCTTTATTCCTTTGTTCATGCTGATATGTGTCACTGCATATCGCCCTGAGCAGTGTGTTGAATAACATACATTGGCCAGAACAGCCATAGGTACAGTATGCAACAATTGAGGTTTTTTTCTTAGTGTTAGGCAAATGACGCAGAAAAAAAATCTTCTGCAAGCCAGCTCTTCCTAGACTGGCATACAGATGTAAATTACTCTGTTTTGTGTGATTCAAAATTTCATTTCCAAAATACCACAGTCTTTTGCTAATACATTTTTCAGGCATATTTCTTTGGATATTATCTGGAATTGTTTAGAATATCAAAGGCAGCACATTAATGTTCCTGATCACATTATGAAACATATTTTTATTTTAAAAAATTGGGGAAAAGGATTGCTATCATTTCCATTTCTGAACAAATGAAACTATTTGATTACAGTTCCAATCTAATGAAGAAAGAGGAGTAAAGCAGGACTGCTCCACATGCTGACTTGGAGGCAGAAAGGACAATTTAAAGAAACAGTCTGGATATACTTGATGTAAGTATTCCCATCCCCTAGGGATTGAACATGCAGCAAGTTGTAACTGGGCAAATCAACTCCATCCAGTATTTTTCCATCCCCACATTTGAACGGACTTTTGTGGCTCTTAGACCACTGGCATTTCAATAAGATGTGTGCAATTATTTGGATATCTTATACTAATTACTCTTTGCTCGTCATTGTGATGCTCAGAGCAGTGTGAAATAGTTTGCTGGTTTCAGCACGGGTATAATTACCTGAGTGACCACATTACACCTTGGCAGCCTTTGTTAGCTAGCCCAGGACGACTGCTCTATCTGCAGCAAATTATTGACAGGCAGGGCCTGATCTTCATGAAAATAAATGGGCTCAGCTCTCTTCGGCTCACAGGTTGTGCCCTCAGCATATGACCTGACGATCTGGCATGCTGACTCTGCTTGGGAGCAGGTTATTGATTTCTTCATGTTAGTGGAGGTGTTCAAGGCCAGGCTGGATGAGGCTTTGAGCAACCTGGGCTAGTGGGAGGTGTCCCTGCCCATGGCAGGGGGGTGGAACTCGATGATCTTTAACGTCCCTTCCAACCCAAACCATTCTGTGATTCTATGATTATATGATTACATGTATAAGCAGAGCTGATTTACTGCTTATACAGATGAAACAACATCTCCATTACTTGGGCAATAAATTTCCAGTCCTTGTCCAAACATATCTCTGAAACAGGCCATACTGTTCTTGCAACAAAGCCATAGAAGATAAAATAACAAGCATCATCTAGGAAATAGGAGTGCAAAAAGTTTTCAGTGCATAACAGTGGTGTGGGCGGAATACATAAAATAGCAAATACAATATTTAATTTGTTAAAAGACATTAGAAACAAACCTGAAATCGATGTGGGAGATCTTTGCTGTTCCTGCTTGCCTAGAGCCAAGTGTTTTCAGAACTTTTAAAAAGACCAAAACTGTTGAAGGGTTTCTCTAGTTTTTCTCTTTGGAACAGAAAGAACATTTGAAGGAAAAAAAAAAAAAAAGATTGTTATGCATCCACATGTGTATTAAATCAGGCAGATATTAAATGAAGGAAAAGCAAAACATCTCTGCACTTGAAGCATTCATAGTTTTTGCAGCACGATTTGCTTTAGGAGAAAAGAATGTTTTCTGTCGTTATGAACATGCAAAATGATTCTAGACTTCCTGTGAACTGCTGCTTGGGGATTAGATGAGGATTTAATATCTTTCTCAGAGAAAGGATTAATTAAAGTCTCTCTTCTTTGGGAAGGTGATGAGCAAAACAATTTCATATGTATATAGAGCTTTTGATTTATTTCTCTATAGAAATAAATAGTGTGTGATGATTTCTCATTTCATATCTTGTTCTTTAAAAGAAAGGAATAATTTTAGAATTTTTTCATAGGAGTTGCTGAAGGGATTTTGATATGCTTTTGAAATGTCAAAAGAAACTGAATCATAGGAGTCTCCTTTAGAAAACTTCGAAAATCTGTTGTTAGAAGCTAAGCAAATACTGCTTAAATGTCACTAAGAATCTGTCCTTTTGTTCGGTTCTTCCCATGCTTAACAGAGAAATTAGCTAGGAAGCCTACTGGCTATTTGATACGCCTTGCTGGATTTCCCCTTTCCATGATGGTTTTGTGAAAAGTTTTGCTACTCTTCTCATGAAAGGCCTCAATTGTCATCAAAAAGCTGAAGAGTGCACAGACACAATCTTTTATTTTGGTAAAAACTTTCATGTTTTGACTTTTGTGATGTAATTTTTTTCTAATGCAAACAGACATTTGCCATGAAAAACAGGTTTCAACAAAATTCCAATGCTACATGAAAATAATTTTCAGTAGGTTTCCTCTTTTGCCCATTTTTACTTGCTAATCCCTGGCTGGATTCTTTCAAACTCAAGTGCAATTTGGATTGTTTCATCATTAATGCACAGCTGTTACTACCAGATCAGATTATTTGCTGAATCTGATAAAAGTGATGATATAAGAACAATATGATGGTTTTGGACATGGCTGTGCTTTAATTTAATCTGTAAGAATGTGTGGGATTAACAATGTCCTATATTTAATAAACTCTGGAACAAGATTAGTGCCTAACTTTATTTAACTCATTTATGTGCCCTGCACCTTTATTGTCTCTTCAGCAAACTGAAGAAAATAGAAGCTCCTGGTATTTGGTCTTCTAATATTTGCCAAAAAAATAATGAAACTTTTATCCAAAGTACATTATCAGTTTCTGCTTTCCCACACAGCTCCCAGGGGAAACTGCTATCTCCCTTGTTTGACAGTTTCAGGTTTTTCTGCTTATTTTTTAAACAAACACCCTGGACGGATCATCCGAAGTTGGATATTCTAGGTACCCAGAGCTCATTTTTGGATGCTTGGATGTAGTCCAGGTATTGATATTCAGCTGCGATGACAACATATTTGCCATCAGTCGAAGCCTGGAGCAATTACAAGCAGCATACCCACCTCTCATTTTCACAGCAGGATTTGTCTTAGCAAAGTACTGTTTACACACTCTCTCCAGCTGAATTATATCCCCATTTGCAGGTTAACTGCAAGGCTTTTACACTAATTGCTTCTGCTGCTCTGAATGCACAGCTGCCATGTGCAAGTCAGTTAACTGAAGGCACGCACAAAGGAGGCTTATCCCAAAATACTCACAACTTAATGGAGCACAAAAAGTAAGGATACACACTGCCAGGATACTGAGAGGAGGTGCTTATTAATTTGTACTGATTTCTACCATTTGTTGGTTGTTCCTGTACCACTCACGGAAGAAAAAAGCAAGAATTTATTTCTGCGTTTGCCCATTGCCCCACTGCGCAGCTCCGGCTGTCCACACCGCTGCTGTTTGAATGATTGAATGATGGAAAGAACAAAAGAAAATTGATCTCTTTAGTAATAATAGGGAAATAAGAAGGAAAATCTTTCCTTCATCTGTATGTTCCTTTCCAATGATCTTAATATGTGGTTTTCTAAGATGCGTTTCCTCCTATCAGTCATCTTGCCATCAACCATCTGTCACTGCAGCTAGCAGCAGGCACCACAAACAGCGCCTGAACTTCAGTGAAATCTGTTCAGGTAAAAAGCCTTTCTCCAACTTCTGTTTCATTCACACGAAGATGCAAATCTGAGAATCTATGCTAAGTCGCGGAAGAGTATGCAATTACATTTGCAGACCTTAGCAGCTGGTGTTTGAGAGAACTCGGATGAAAATCCAACTAATCCAGCCCTGCCTCGGGCTCTGAAAATCTGGGAATGGCTTTCAGCACCTTGTGTTAGGAATGACACAAATTAGAGCATCTCACAGGAAATCTGCTGGTGCCTGGCACTCTCCTTTCTCTCTCTCCACAAAGCAGCAATCCATGACAGTTACTGTAAAAAAAAGAAAAAGAATTAAAAATCATCCATTATCTTTTTAATGATAAAAGCACCAGCTGACAAGTCTGAATTCCCACCAGCATCAATATGAAAGCCTAAAAGAAACAGATACTTTACTGAACACATGGCATTAAAAAATTTTTTTTTTAAAACCTAAAAATGCTCATTTTAAATCAAGATAAAAAATTCCAATTCTTTACTATTTGTCAAGATTATTTGACCTTAAGCTAATCAATTTTGCTCAAACCAAAGAAGAATTTTTTGCAAAAGATATTTTACAAGAATAATTTTTTATTATGCCTGTAAATACTATTCTTTTTGATTACTCTTGTAACACCTTCCCTTTTATGAGGAGTTCAACAGCAACAATCCTTAAGCTGTACACATTTTTCTGATGAAATATCTGGCAAATTTTATATGTAAGTTTATATTATACATATATATAATGAATAGGTATTTAAATGGCTCAGGCCAAATTTCAGAGCTTCCTGTGTATTCGACACCAAAGAAATGAATATGGGAAAGCAGAGTTACTTTACCAAAAAAAAAAAACAAACCCAAACTTGTTCAGTGCCAAAATGCAAGATGTCTAAGGCAAAGGCTTGTCAACTTCTGCTACCCTTTTGGATGAGCATCTCTGTCCTTTGTCCAGGTGGCCGAGAGCTCTGTCCTGCAGCACAGCGCGGGTAAGAACACAAAAAGCAGGCAATATTCCTAACAATGAGCACACCCAAGAAATTACCGAATTGTTAGTGTACCAGGGACCAACATCTCTCAGACAAAGTGGAGCACAGTATTGGATGATCTGGTCTACTGATTTAAACACAACCCAACTCCAAGGAGTATTTATCAGAACTTTATAAGGCAATCTTAGCCCATAAATTTATTATAGATCTTTTCCAAGGAGTTCAAGAAAGGATCGATGGCCTGCAATTTTACAGTTGCTGCCATAGTCCTGTAAGATAAATATGGATTAACTGTCCTGGATTAAATATTTAATATAATAAAATGAGTTTTTAAAGGTATAAAAGTGTGACTTGGTCGTGCATTGTAAGTATAGTTTAAAAAATGCCATGTCAGCATCTAATTTGTTCTATTCAAGTCCCAACATGCTCCAAAGATAAATCTCTTCTGTTTGAGGAAAGTTAAGATAGTCAAGGGAGCAGATCAAATAATTAGGAACAGGTGACTTTAACATCCCTGTTCCAGGTTGTCAAATAGATTAGAGTTCAAAGATTGAACAGTAAATTATACACATGTATAATATATATGTACAATTTCTCATTCAATTTTTTTAATTGGGAAAAAAAAGAAGAAAGTATGTTTTATTAATTCCTCCCAGACATTCTAGATACTCAGGTTAGCAATTACATTGAATAAGTTATAATGAAACCTTTGGGGTACCTGTACAAAATTAACATGAGACTGTATCACATCATACCATACCCATAACACAGTCTAGCTGAGACTGGGTATGTGTCTCACCTTTTATACCTCTTCTCCCAAGCTACTGTTTGGAACTACGCCAAAAAAGGATGAGAAGAGGAGGTGTGAGCTCACTAATGCAGTGAAATGAAAATTGAAAATTTTTAGTTGCTTCAGGTCAGGGAAGCGTTTTGTTTGTTTTTTTTTAATTACTTAAGCATAGATGAAGTTATAGTGTTCAAAGACTTGCAAAATGAAGAAAATTAAATATTCCTTGGGGAAGGTGCTGGAGCTGTAATTTCTCTGACTTTTTATTTTAGCTGAAACTCTTTGATGAGTTGAATGCTACTTCTGAAGGCAAAAAGCCATAAGGCTTTACAACACTGGCCTCTTACCAGTTCTTAGTGGTTTGCTTGCAGTCAAACCCAGATCTTAGCTGCATGCTGTCATTTAGGAGCACCACACTTGAGCTCAGGACAGAGACAAAGCATTTTTCCTCCTCCCCTCTGTTCCTGGTATCAGTCCAGCTGGTGGCTAAGAAGAGCTGGATCATCCTTCTGCCTTCCTGCCCTGGGCTCAGTTCCTTTGCTCACAGTGTAAAAGGGCTTGCCTCCCATCCTGGGTATCCCCAGAGAGGTTCAAATTTTCCAGCTCAAGGCACACAGTCATGTAAGGTTGGGGATGTTGTCTGAGTGGCAGGTAGGTTAAGGCTTTATCCACCACCTGTGGCATAAACAGAGTGCCTGGCGTTTTTTGGGGTTTTTTTCTTACAGCATAGACCATTAAACCACACTGGAATGTCCTTCCTGAATGCTATAAAGTAGATAAATAATGTGTTGGGCTATCTGTGGTTTCTGCACCTTTATCACTGTGTTCCAAATGGAAGAGTTAACCCAACAAATTAACACCAGCAACTAAAATGAAAGAGGTGAGCAACAGTTAATTTCACAGCATGAATCACCCGGAGGGCCACCCAAGGTCACATATGTAGAGTAACCAGCTTATGGAGTGACCAGACTGCCCGAGTGGCCACGTCCTGATGATGTACTTACCTCTGTATCAACGCCTCATTAATGAACGCATTTGTCTTTGATTTCTGCTGGCAGGGCAGACTCTCTGGGGACAGGGAACTTGCTTGTGAGTCCCAGCAAACCGAATCCGCTCTTGGGGGTGAATTACCAAGCTTGCCCTGGAGCATCCCACGTATCTATGCTGTGGGGAAAAGGCAGCACCATGTGACTTTAAAATGAAGCATCGCACCCCTTGACACCTAGCTTTCTTCTGGACACCAAAGTGAACATGGATTTTTTTCCCAGGTCACAGTGAAAGCTCAATTTGCCCCAAAATGTGACATCCCTTTTTCCTAAGGTACGTACATCGATGCTACTGCAACCGGTGAGCATCCCAGGAGCACACTGCCACAGTCAGGTGTAAGAAACCTTGAAAATAACATCTGGCAAGCGGCTGATCAGATTCTAGCATTTTACAGTACTGTGACGCCTTTTTTTCCCTAATAGCTTTTCAAAGACCACTTTAACTCCGTACCTTCTCTGAAAATAAAGCACACAGTACAGGGCCTAGACTTTAAAATGCAGGAATCAGCTGCTGCCTATTATTTTAAAGAGAAATTAAAACTAACTATGCTGATGTTTAAAAGTCAGCAACAGCACTTGTCTAGCCAGACCCCAGCATCCCCTGCAGAACCCCCATGCCCTGCCCACTGGATCCAGCAGAAAATTCCCTACAGATGCTGGCAGCAGCAGGATGGGTTTCTCAAGGTGATTTCAGGTGACTGCCCCACCAGTCCTGCCCACACAGTACCAGCAAAGAGTTGAGGGAAGGAGACAACTGACAAATTACATCAAGCTCCATGAACATGCTTACACCTTCAGGTATTCCCAGCTGCTTCACAGACACATTTCACTGTCCTTCCTTGAAACGGAGTAAGTTAAAAAGCCAGATTTCCAATTCATGGAAACTTTCTTCCCTTCACTCTCACAATCCCCATTCTTTCACTTTACCCTTCCAAACTTCTGTACAAATTGAAAAGCCAAAGGTCTGAAAGGCCTCTCCTCTGTCTGTTGAGAACCAAAAAATTCACGAGTTTTTGGTTTCCTAAACTGGAACGCACTGCTGTGGTTCTGCAGGAACTGCCTGGGATTCAGAAAAAAACCCACACTGAGCCTGATGTGTATGAGATCCTTCAAATAAATCACCGTCTTTTGTTAAAAGAGAATGTTGCCTCCTCCTTTACCGACAGCTGTTTTTTCAAGCTCTGCCTCTCAGTCAGTAATGATCCTTTTTACTGTCCGTAATATGTCAATGCCATACAAGGCAGTATCTCCTAAATCAAGGGCTTACTGGTAACATCTCATCTATAGATCCTGCTCCATGCAGCAATAAACCAACTTTGTCAGTGCAATTATGAATTCACGAGAGGACTTAAGCTTTGCACCTCTGTTCCCCACTACTTTATGTGACATCCAGGCAGGTAGGCTCTGTATACAGACAGAAGATCTAGGTCCCTAGGGCAAAGATCCTAAAAGTCAACAAGCACGGAACGCTTGAGCTAAGATGAAATACAACATTGCTTAAAGGCTAGCTACATTCACAAATTCAGTGTTAGCTGCAATAAACTTAAAAATTGCTGCCCCAGCTGTAGGTAGGCATCACAGCATCTCCATGTACCAAGACAAGTTCTCCATCCAGAGAGGCTATGTGATAGACAGGAGCAAAGCAAGAAAAGCCCATCATCTCTTCAGTAAAAGGGACAAACTTTAAAAGTCTGAAGCACTTGAAACTTCCGTCATCAGTGTTTTCAAGTAGCTAATGCAGTAGTTCTTAATAACACCTCCTCCCTTAGCAAAAGAGGAGAAAATGATGCCAGTGAATAGAAGATGTATGATACAGAATGTCAACATTGTTAAGTAACTTATTTAAGAAATAATTTTTAACCTTCACAAATGTAGCGACAATGTACAATGATATTTGCTGGAGGCAATTGTTCTTTCGTACTCACAGAACAGTATTATTTATAGCAGCAGTGAGCATCCCAACAACAAAGGAGCATGAAAGGTACTGATGAAAGATGCATTGTAACAAGCAGTAAATCAGACAGCACTGAATTGTTTGATGCTAAAGAAAAGGAAGCCACCTGAAAATAGCATTGTGATTTAGCAGAAAAAGCTTTAAAATATGTTCAGTGCTTAAGCACGTATATTTTTCCCACAGAAGTAGTAAAATTTAAGCTTTTGTTCAGAATTAAGTACATTCTTAATGGCTCTGCTGAATCAGGACCTAAAGGAGGGTGACATTTATGATGATTTCCATTCAGGTGTACAGGATAAACAATGTTTTCAGGGAAATTCATAAAGCCACCAAACACATAGCTGTATCTCAGTCGATAACAACAAATATCACTGACAGAATAGACTCTATTAGCATTCATTTTGGATTGAATTAGTGGCATTCCTGTAAGTGTTCATTTTTCACCTTCCACTAAAATGCTTTTGCTCATGAAAAACTGCTTTAGGAGGCTTAAATATATCTAGGAGCTGTTACAGGTAAACCTTTCTTCTTTACCCATCATTTTCATGCAGCACTAGGGCAACAATTCAAGGAACTCAGGAATGAAGCATTGAATTAATAACTCTGGTCTCTGCCTTTGCAGACTGCCTGTGATTTTTGTATGCATGGGATTCTTTAAGATGTGTGTATATGTGTACGTGCGTGCATATGTATTACCTTAAATAAAATTTTATACATTTCTCTGAAGAAATCTCCATATGCAGCACTTTCATTTAAAAAGTGCTGTTCATCAAGCCACTAGGATTTGGTCTTTCCAATATTTGGCACAAGTATTTTATTCAAATAACCACCTTTTCACTGATTTATAATAAAAAACTCATAGTAAAAATGATCCAAAGCTTGGGGTATGTGCATGTGCAAAGACACAAAAGAACTGTTTAATCAGGAGAGGAAGTGAGTGTAGAAAGACATTAAACCAGTCTTCAAATTCATTGACATGGGATGGGACAAGACATGATGGACATAAATTGCAGCAAGTATTTTAAGGTGGACATTAGGAACAAAAAAATTCTCTAACTGTAGGGGAAGGGAAATCTCTGCGACAGATTGCCTGGGCATGTAATGGAAGCCCATCCTGGGGGCTTTTCTAGTTTGGTTAATGAAACATCCATCAAGAAGGATTTAGTAATAAATTTGTCTTGCCACGGGAGTAGGAGACAGATCTCTTGACATGCCGTTCTTCACTATTTTTTCTAATTCTAAGGTAAACACTAAGTAGCAAATATTAGAGAAAAGGAGAATGGAGGAGAAATCATTCCAGTTTCTCTATGCCAGACCAAAGAGTCAGATGCTACGTTGTTCTTGTACAGGTGGGGCTCCTCACAGTACCCCTTTATGATTCACAGATTTTTACCACCTCAGCAGTAGGAATCAGCTGCCCAGATGCCCTAAAGTCTACAGAACACCCCACTGGGCTGGCACAGGCTGAGACATTTCCTACAGATAACTTAACAGACGTCCACAGCCACCAGGTAATTTCCATTTATTAAGATAAATGCAAATGCACCTGCTCTCTCCTAGGAGAATTTTGCTCTTTGCTCAAGAGAGACCATAGATTTCATTCCTGTTTTCATATACGTATATGCTTCGGCTGAGCAAACCTAGTGGTCTTTGGTGATGCAAGGTAATACGTCTGACTGTGGGAAGCAATCTTTGATACAACCAGAGAGCATCCTCATCCATTAAATTAGTTGCAGCTTGAGTGTATAACGCGGCAGTGTCTTCACAACGAAAGCCATTTGAGTCATCCTCTCTCTTTAAATCCTGAGAATCCGAGCAGCTGCAGAGGTCAGAATCAAAGTGTGAGTCATAAAATGAGTTTCAAACTCAGTTATGTAATGAATCTGAGCGTGCAGCCTCCTTTGCACAGAAATACAAAGCAGAACTTTATGAATCAAATGAGAAATGGCCAGAAGGAGAAAATTGTTTTCCAGTCTTTGATGTAAGTGGCTGCTCTTTTTCAGTTTGAAGATGCCATAAAAGTTTTCCAGTGAAGTTGTATATTGTCTTCAGTGAATTTAAGCCTCTGCTGATGGCTTAACTTTGCTTAGTACTCCCACTGATCCCTTAGAAGTTGAAAAACCCAGGCATAAGTGAATTCCGTGAATCCAGTCAAATTTCAAAGGGAATAAAAATGATCTTCGCTAGCATGCCTGAAAACATGTGTAACCACCTAGTTGTTCTGGTTGCAATTAAGAAAAGTGCATCCTGCTTTGTGTAAATAATCTAAAATGAATGACATTTTCCTCTCAAAGACTTGACACCGAAGGGTGTAAGAACATGAGTATTCCAGAGGAGAAATAGGCTCTAAGGAAGGTTTCAGTTGATGGCTTTTCCAATGTCTTCATAGGAAATTAATTTCAGCAGGTTTTTAGGCTACTGTCCCAATATTAACTGAAGTACATGATATTGATACTAATGAGGAATAAAGACAACTAGGTACAGTTTTAGCATCTTTTCTGTGAACAACTAGCTAAAGACCAACAAATATCAGCCAGTTTTGCACATCTGCTCTATGCTAGGTGCTTCTCTAGTTAACTCCTTCCAGCTGCAAATACAACTAGCCCAATTTTAAATTTATTTTAGCACAGTTTGCTTATTTCAGTGTGGGAATCTGTAGAATTTTGACCACCGATGTCTGAAACCTCGTCTGCAGCTTTGGAAATAATCCAGCGCAGCATTCAGCAGGGCTTTTACAAAGAACATCAAAGTCCCCAGTTCAAGTATCAGACATTATCTCTCCACCAGTTGGTGCTTTGATCAGTCCATTACACCGACACTACACAAGTCATGTAAAATCCAACCAGGACCTCATGGTAGCTATTTTTTACGTGCTTTGAACAGCTGCACAAAACTACATGTTGCGAAGAGAAGACAATGAGATTTGTGGTGTCCTCTTCTGGAGCTTTTGACCACTCATCTATTATTGATGCCCAGCTGTAAAAATGATCTGTGCTTGGCAGCCCGAACAGGATGGAAATTATCAAGGTGAAGGAACACCGTGCTCAGCAGTTGACCTTCCTGCACATAGGGCATACCTGATGCATCCTGATTTTAATTTAATAAATAGGGTTTAATTTTCCATTAGGAAAAATGTTCTAATAGTTCTCTTCAGCTATATCTCAGGATACATTTTATATGTGGTGCCATTTTATTTAAATGTCACAACCTATGTACATATTTGACTTTTTTCACCCAGAAGCAGTGCAGAAATATTAGAGATCATTATAGAAGCATTTAATTTTTAGAGGGAATGTTGTTGATAGCAAAAATACAATGGGCTACTAATCCTTATTTATTGAATTTCTCTGCCTTGCACTGAAGGGGACATGCTTTCCTAACCCCTCTTCTCTCTTCAGGGATTCACTTCAAATATACTCAATTTAGAGCTTTTCCATTTGCTTATTGGGTCAAAATCCAAATGGAGCAAACATCCAGGTTAATATTCAAGCCATAAATTCTAGTCTTAAATCCTTCATTTTTCAATCTGTGGTTTATGCTGCAACAAGTCACCTTCATAACCACTTCCTTTCCTCCTTTTCAATAAAAGCTATTTTAATCCATGGTACCATCTAGGTCTTTTCTGTTTAAGTAAGCTGCTCCAGCCTTGTTCTGGGTCTTTTCATGGTTAGGGTTTGGGGACATGTTTTGCTCTTCATTATCTGTATCTTGTGGGAAATCTAGAATAAAAACATTAATCATCTTCTAACAACAGCAAAAAATTAAAGGACCTTCTGAAATCTACGGAAAATCTCTCACCAGATTCAGTAGGGTGACAATTTAATTCTCCAAAGAACAGCAGTATTTCTAGCACTAGTTCATCTCCATAGACAGTCCCAGGTTTTAGACACACTTATCCATCTCCACATCTCCATGTACACGTTATTTTAACTTAAAACACTAACAGGCACTGGTCAGAGAAATATTAATTTCCGGAAACCAATGAAATCCACCATTAAAATATTTGGAAGCACTATTTAGTACTAGTTAATGTGCTGTTTACAGCATCAACTGTGCATGTCACAGCTTCCCTCTTCTTCCTCCACCTGGTACAGTAACTGCGCAGTAATAACTTAACGCCTTCTCTGATGATACAGGAAATCCCTGCCATACAAGTAGGCAGGTACAGGTTTTTGACTGAGGAAATACAACTTCAGTAGTATATTGGTTTTCCCAGAACTCAATTGTAGAAACTGCAGAGCTCCTCGTCAAAGACCTTTCATTTGCCATGAAACCCAACAGCACTGCTTCATCACCAGAATATTGTATAGTCTTCTGTCGGTGTGCAATTGCCACCATAATAAGCAATCATCCAATCGCAAAGTATCACATACCAGCATCTAACCAAAAAAAAAAAAAAAAAGAAAAAAAGTTTGAGCATTTTTATATAATTTCTTAAATTGTTTTCATTTTGCAATAGATTTTGCACACTCCTGACAAATTTTCTTTGCCTCTCTTTGTAGCCAACATATAACTTCTCACACTTACCTTTCCCAAAGAACAGTATGTACCATTTTTCAGCTACCATTTTCCTATTTTGTTCTCATTTCCTTTCTGAAAAGTCAGAGAGAGAGTAAGAAAGAGTACAAAAAGTACAATGAAAACAACATTGACAAAATAAGGCACTGTATTTTTAAAATAGAACTGCACTTCTGCCATTAAATCAAAAGCAACCGGGTCATAATTTTAAATTTCAGTCCAAATCTAACATCATGAAGCACCACCTTTTCAGTAGTCTTCCTGACCAGTTCCTTTTAATGAGTTTCTTCAGAAACTTACAACTGGAAAGCAATTTCAAGGTAAATCATTAGCATTACTCTCCTGCAGCAAAGAAACAAAAAATACCCACATGGATTCTGTCTAATTACGTTGTATTTTCAGTATTTTTTCAAACACAGGCTTGTTCCACTGGCTGTGTTGGGTTAGGAACATATTCATGAAGAATCTTTAACTTCCAGGTTTTTACTGATACATTAGTTTTGGAGGCATTTTATTTTCCCATTCTTTTTCTCACTGTATTCCTTGTTCACTTAACAGGGAAAACCTATGTCATTTATTTAACTAGTGTTTCACAGCAACTGTCCTGTTCCTATTATTTTACTTACTGAGCATCTTCATAAAGTCAAGCATCCAGAAGTTAATTGCAAATATTTATTCCTTGTAAAAAAAATAAAAAAATTTGATCTTCTAAGTTAAACTGACATGCCCAACTTACCTTGGGGTAAACCAAGCAAAACATGGGAAATTCTGAGACTTCAGCCCAGCAGTAGTTCTCTGGTTTCTTGAGTGCTTTGCTCAGTCCTGCTTCTAATGAAAGGCAAAGTTTTTTAAGAAATGTGTGACAGGGATCACTTCAGAAAACTTCAGCTGGGTAGCTTTGGCATTGTAACCTTGGCTTGGTGTAACTAGAGGTTTAGACCTTAGCTGCTTAAAAGTTGATCTTCTTATTACATGTTTAAGGTATATGCAGAGCAATGAAGTTGCACTGTATTGTCATGCAAATTTAGCTTAATTAATTGTAACTGAAACAATGTTTTATTAAACCACTATATATTTTTCTCGTTTTGTAAACCAAACACAATATAAATGTTTTGTCATTATTCTCTTTTTCCTCCAAATTCACTGATATGAGCAAATCAACCAGTAGGTAGTATATTTATACATTCATGCAATGGCAGAAGAGAAGGAAAAAGTTAATGCTCTGCACTCCTTGCTACATTTCAACTTCAGTTTTCCTCCTCTTTTAGCTTGCAGTCCTACTAACCAGTTTTCAAAAGTTTTCAAATGAGGATTGCTTGAGACTCAACGTGCCCATTTTCTTCCTCTTGTGGAAGTTTTTGGGTATTCATGTCCTCTGCTCACTCATTTTAAGCTTCTGACATGGATACCATCAGCTGCTCAAACTGTCACCGCTAAAAGCTCCTCAATTTTATAGAATCATAGAATGGC
>VZTO01005193.1:19304-48173 GCA_013400615.1 Syrrhaptes paradoxus
GGTTTGTAAATAAAGGTTTGGCTTTCTGACAAGCTGAACAACCACCACTTCAGACAGAGCCGCATCAGTGACCAGCACCTCTGAATCACTAGCCAAGAGGCTTTTCTCTACTCTGAGACCTGTGCCAAAATTATCTCTTATCTCTGCTCTTATTTCCTAGCTTGACAGAGAGACCTGTCTTGTGCTGCAGTTGCATTCTTCAACTCTTGTTGCCTCCTTTTGCACCCATTGAGGTCCCTGCCACTGGGATATGACTCCATACAAGAAAGGCCATCCATGTGTTGAGTCCATTTTTCCATTCTTTTTTTTTTCAGTTAGCAAAACTTTGATCTTTTTGTTATCAACCCTTTCTTTGTATCATTTTTTTGAGGGTAGCAGTGGAGGAGAGACCTAGTCACTAATGTCTCCATTCTCCTGCCACTTGCCCCACTGGTTTAGACAGGAAGCTTCTCAGGACAAGAGATGTCCCGTGTTACATGCTGCTGCACCAGGTAACCTCATTCTGGTTTGGTGTCTAGACAGTAAAGCAGAGGAGAGTATTAAAAACTGAGCACCCACATGCCTGAAAGTTCTTGTTTGATGGTCTCAAGCTCACCTTCACCGAAGGTGAAGTCAAACTCCTCAGTTTTTTGAGAGGTTTTGTTGGTTTGGGTTTTTTGGGGTCCTTTTTGATTTTGGCTCCAACCTGAAGATGACCCGATATTTGTGTGTGTGTTTGCATACGCGTGTGCACTGGCTGCGCACTCATTTTATTCATCTAAGGAGGAAACTTCAGACAGCGAAGTGCTGCTTTTTTTCAGAAGTTACACTGTACTGCTGGAAAAAGAAAAAACAGGTCAGTTCTTTAAAGCAACCAATATAGAAAGATGTCCCTCATTTTTAAGTTCCCTAACACTGAGTAGAGCAGCCTCAGTCTCTAAAAAGAGCCATTTCTGTCTATCGTTGCTTATTAAGCAACAACATGGGCCAAAGCCGTGTGCCTTAGTGAATCTTTTCTAGGAAAATACTTCAGGCTGTTCCATTGATCCCTCGTCTGGCTGTTATGAATCTCTGTTTACGTTGCCATAGCTTTGTGAAAATGCCAAGAAAGAAACTGGCCTCCCATTTCTGTGCGTTTCGACTCGTTGTCATAAGCAGACGCCTTGATTCATCAGTTTGGGAATCTGTGTAGTTCCAACTTACATCATCGTGAGGCGTGCTGGGGAAAGGGTACACTTCCTTGAGACGTTTGGTTGACAGGGCTGGAGATCTTCTGAGTTGCAGACAAACTGAAAGCAACCCATTGCCGCCTCCAACATCAAGGTGCCTGAAGGTAAGGTCAAACCACCATTGCTCTCTTTCCTTCCCTTTGAGTGTAGGTTTTGAGCTAACGTGGTTCTTGGCGGTAGCATCAGACACCTCCCTCAAAAAGGCTGGAGGCTCATCCAAGCACGTATCTCAAAAGCTGTGTATCATCCTACATTGCAGGGAAACAAAGCTCTTAGTTTTGCAGCTTGGCTATGCTGCTTTAAAAAAAAAATTTAAAAAAAAAGAAAAAGAAGAAATACATCAACAAAACAGGAAAGAAAATGATAATGATCCTGGGGAAAAAGAAGAGACACAGTTTTCATTTAAGGTAACATTACCCACCCCCTGACACACACCAACAAGCATTTGGTGGCTGCAGGCTGCTCCCTGACCCAGCCCTGTCGATGGAGCTCCCCACGTCCCGCAGCAAAGCCGCAGCTCCAGCTCCGACGGCAGCGCTCGGCTGTCCCCGCTCCCTTCCCCCTCCCCACCGCTTCTGAGCTGCGATTCATACAGTGACTGCTGAAGTAAAATCAGGAGAAATGGGGACTATATATAAAAGAGCTGGAGTAAGGGCGAGTGACACCTCAATTCTGCTTCTGAGTAAGCCTTCTCTTTTTAGAAGAAGCTGGGTGATGCAGCCAAGCCCTGAGCCGGCTCAGCTCCTGCACTGCTCTGCGTGCCTGCTGCAGGACTGCTGGAGCGAGGCTCGGTTCTCCCTGCAGCCCCAGCCTCACTGCCTCAGCACCCAAAACCATGCTCCCTGCTGAGTCACGCAGGAGCAACAGCTCCGGGGCTGGGCTTCCCCAGAGAGCCGGGCAGCAGGGATGCTGCCAGTGGGGCTGAGCCTCGAAATCACCACCCTTGGCAAGGGTGAAAGGGTGTCCTCCCCACGACCAAGCCTCTCCTCCATCAGTTTCGAACTTCCATTGCTCGGCCTTGGCAGTGGGTGGCCTTCCTCCAGGGATGGAGGTGTGCGGGCATCCCGATGCCTCTGCTGAGCCACCTGCGCCCATGCGTGGCACAAGTGTTCGCACCAGAGCAGGCAGGTGACTGGGGAGACTGGGCTGAGTCTGCACTCACTCCCTGAGTTCCAGCTTCCCTACTGGCTTGGAGTACTGTCCAAGCTTTTGAGTGGCTGTTCTTTGATTATTTTTCTTTAATTTACTTATTTTGTTTTTCCTTGTTTGTTGGAGGTTTTTTCCCCCCCAGGAAAAAACCTCAATGAAATTTTGCTTTCCCCCGACCCCTCACTGAATAAAAAAAAAACAAAAACAAAAGCCCAAACCCCAAATGTCACAAAAATCCCTGCTGCTTCTGCAAAACAGAATTCTTATTGTCCAGCAGCCCTGACTTATTGACAAGCAGAAGCAAAGCAGACAGACCTGTGATGGCAGTGGAAAAAAAAACAAAGAACAAAACAAGAAAGAAAAAACACACCAACACCCTCCCACGTGGGATGCAGCTCTGTTCCCAAGAATTATGCTGCTGCTACGAGCATGGCTTGGGCCATGGAGCCGTACGTACTGGGGCACAGGGGGCCAGGGACTTTTCCATCACCCAGGACAAGGCTTTCTACATCCCATGGGGCTGGGGAAGGGTTTAACATGATGTAGAGCCATGCAGACACCAGGGAGTTTGTTTTTCTGACTGTGTGAGATGTAACCCAAAGCCAAACCAGCACAGGCAGTGACAAGGCAGCAGCAAGCCACCGTGCCCGAGCCCCATCCCTCCTCATCCAGTAGTGCTGAGTTACAAGGAGGCAGAGACAGCAAGTGACAATTAAAAAACAGTGGGGGTGGAGGGCAGGGAGAGGGGGAGGTAGCCCCATTTAAACTGGGTAAGAGAAAACAACAGCCTTTAAAAAAAAAAAATCACTAGTGTGAAGTTTCTGATGCCAACAACAGAACAAAAGGAACCGCTTCTTTATGTACAGCCTCTGTACAGCTGGTTCACAGCGGCTACAAGGGTTTTACCTGGACGTGAAGCATCCTCGTCCCTCCCCAGTGGTGCCCAGCTCATGCAAGCCCATCACTGAGCAGCAGGAGCTGCTCTTCCAGGGGTAGGAATGAAAACTGTTTCAGACAACCAGAATACCCGATACCATCAGCTGTGGACGTGGTTTGAGAGCGTGGGACTGAAAAGCCCTGGAGCGGCTGGAGCTGTGCAGCACGGCCGTGTGCATCGCATGGCCACGCTCTTGCTAACTTTGCTTTGGTCACATCCTTGGGTTATGATTATTTTTTTAATATGAAACCACCTTAAGGGATTTGGACACTCGTTTCAGTGTTATTAAGGCATCTCCGCTCGCGCAGGAGACTCTGCCTCTCCTCTCACCATTGTCCTGGGGATGGCCCTGTGGCTGGTGGCAGAGGCTGTTGCAGGACACACTTGCAGGTTCTGTCTTCCCAGACACCCAGCAAGCCTGGGAGACCTGTGCTCTACGGTATGCCAGTGTGTGACTGGTAATTTCCAGCAGATCACACAGCACCAGTGCTAGCTCTTGGCTGCATTTGTTACACACACTCTGCTGCTCCCTTCTACTGTGGCCAGTTCTTGTAGCGCGGCACATAGATCCCGGCCGGACCTGTCGGTTCATGGTGCTCAGCGATAGAGAGACGTACACACCCTGTGCCAGTCTGTACTCTGATTTGAACCAGGAGGCAGACAAAATATCACCCAAACCAACACAGGAAGATCAGGATGGGCAGAGGAGAGGCCAGAGGTAAAGCCAGTTCAAACCTGAGCTTTTCCAGATTTACGCCACTCTATTCATCTTTGAAATCACAGAGGTATGTCCAGAGCATCTCCCCTCTGTTTCAATGACCAAAATATATTAGCTGGGGTGTGAGGGCACGAATCTACAAACTCATTTTATTTTTGCTGTTATGCATGAGGAAAAACGAGACCCACTAGAGCTGAGGCTGACCTCCAGGGAGGAGTTTGGTACCTGTTGGGGGGTGGCAGTTTCTGGACTAGGGTAAGAGCTGTAAGCAGGAGCACAGAGCTGCAGAGGAACCCCTGCTCCTGGGAGAAACGCATCATGTACTTGTCAGCCGGTGCCTCACAGAATACAAGACAAAACCCCACGTATCATCCAACCATGCTCCTGCCAAACCAAAGGTACCTGCTGGGCTCCCTCCCGGCTCACGAAGGAGGCTGGAACGGGTTATTTATGGGCAATTCTCTTGTAAACTGAGTTTTGCTAAAGAAATATGTTGTCCTTATAAAAAGTCACCTGAGGTAGTCAGAAGGGAATGAACATCTGACAGGCTGTCCGGCGGATCACCAAACACCATTACAGGTGGCCTTTTTACCTTGGTGATGAGGGAAAGATGAACACAAGGAAGATGCTATTACACACCGTTGGGTTATCACATCCAATGTGGCCATCAGGCAGGGACTCTGATTCATTCTGGAAACACTCCTGTCTGACACCATAGCCTGACTGCCGGGCCTGTGGCTGCAACACAAGCCCACAACTGCCCCAAGGCTGGAAGGGAATCAGCCATGCCATGGGCGGCATTTTCCTAGGGCTGGCAGCCGGCAGCGGGAGCCCTGCTGCAGCATGGAGAAAGAGAGCAACTCAGTGCTCCCAGCAGGCAAACTACCACCTCCAGCATAACCTGTGATATTTTTTTTGTGTTTCACCTGTGGAGACGTTGTTTGAGGAGCCGCCGCACAGGCGGGCACTGTGCAGCCTCCACCCCGCAGCCACTCTGCGTCGCGCCTGTGGGGGCCCTTCATCTTTTCTTGTAAAAGAACCAGTTCAAGTAAATTCTGACTCTATATTCCCACCTTTGCTTGACAAACAGAACAGGGAAATGCCATTAACACGCAAGCGTTCCTCAAACCACCTTGTTTTTGCTCGTCGCTCACTGCCAGTCACAGTGGAAACAACACCACTTCCTCCCACATGCTGTCAGTGCCTAGACTGTAGCTATTCGCTTTTAATTGAATTAGCCAGCCCATTGCTTTTTTGTTATCCTATACAAAGCAGCTACGTTCTGCAAACGCCTTGCCAGAGTGACTAAATCAGACAGTGAGATAATTATTTCCACTGCATCACTTGCTTCGGTTCCGAATTGGCCATCAAAACACAGGCAGACATGAGGTTCATGGGATGTCCTCGGCAGTTAAGTAACATCACAGACCTGCTCCCAAATAACTGAAGTCATCTGTTTTTTTTGAAAACTCAGACTTTACTATGTGAGGTGAAATCTCAGCCCACAGAGTCAGTGGAATTAGGATTTCGAGCCTTCCCCCACCAGCTCTGCCCCACTCCAGCTTCTCAGACTATAAGCGTTTCACCAACACCTCAGTTCACACTAAAATAATGCTTACAGCTCTTGTTGTTACTGCTGTCATTAACACAATTGGACACAGCTCACAATACTCCTTAGAGAGCAAATAAAACCTTTGCTTAACCGCCAGCATAAGAAGTGATAAATGGCACATTCGTTTTGTGTATCTAACTTAAAACTCACCTGCTTCCAAGATGTTTAAAAGCAGATCTAAATAATTTCTCACAAACAGACACAGGACTATTTCAGAAGTGGAGGGATGGCTTTGAATAGCCTTTAATCATGGGTTTACTCTGGACCTACCCTAGACTTTTATCTGCCCCTTGGCAAACCTCACCAAGCATTTCCCCACACATGCCAAGGAGAGGATAACTTTCCCTCTTGCCAGGTGGAGGACCTTGCCCCATTCTTGTACAAGACCCAAAACACAGGGGCTGTTCCACCAGTGTGGACCCTTCTCAAGTGCCACGCACATGTCCCTTGTCCAGTGCATTTGGTCTCTCCCCTCTGCCCATGGGGTGAAGGAGGGAAGTGGTGGATCCCCCAGACCACAGAGTGGCTGCGAGGGGCTCAGGAGGGAATGGAGACACTTGGTGTGTGGGGTCGCCTGCTTATGGAAGGGAACAGACCATCCCTGCTGGACTGGCTGGTTCAAAGCAATCCTGTGCATGCTGGGCACACACGCTTCCCTGCACCCGTGTAGCTCAGCGATGTCTCCTGCCGGGAGCACGGCGTTGCCAATCCAAGGGGCACTTCCCAAAAAGGAAGTGTTGACCAGTAATGGGACCTGGTATCTTTGCATCACGGGCAATAAAATTAATGATTAGTTGAAATATTCATGACTTAAAAATCAGCCATTCTGGCCCATTAAACTATTTGCAGTCTTGACAAGATTCCCTGGTGGACTGAGCAGGAATTGGTGTCTTTGTTCCAAAGATAGTTGTCTTTGCTTTCTCCCTCCAAGCACAGAGCTAGAGAGAGCTGGGCAGGAGCAGGAGCATGGGGGTGGCTGTGGCGAGATGCTTACCTGAAGCCAAGGAAGCTTTGCTTGACTTTGTTGAGGAACTGAGGAATTATTCAACATCCTACTTTCACTAAGGCTTCACCACAGCAGGACCACTTGTTAACTTTCGCTCCTCTTAAAAATATTCTTCAGTCTACATGCTGCTCCTTATCTGATCTCTGGGCTCTCAGTTCCTACTCTATGGCCACTTTCTCCCTCCCTCAACATCATCTTCTTGTCTCTCTGCCTGGCCTCGCCATGACCTCGGCTGTGTCACTGGCTGTGGCTCTGCTGCTGCTTTCAGCCTCCCCTTGCCCCTCTGCACAGAGAAGTTCCTTCAGGACCTTCCTAACAGCTTTGAGTCTCCTTTTCTCTCCCTCTAGCACCAGGTTCATTCTGGTAAGCTCTATCCCAGTTCAGGATCTGCTTTTTCCCATTCTTGCTCAGTCTCCTGGCAAGGCCCTCCAATAACCTCCTCCTCAGCTTCTCTAGACCTGGCCACACAGCACTGACTCCTCAAAACACAACCAGCTCCTTATTTCTGAGCACCACATTCCCCAAACTCTCCCTTGCCCTCTGCTTACACCTCCCATTAGCAGCACCACTGCCACCTTCTTCCATGGCCAACGCCACCGCTGCCCCTTGAGGATTCCTTTTGCTCCCTGTCCCCTTCTCCATCCTCCCCTGGGGTGGTCTCCAGGCTTGCTCCTGGCCTGCTCCCTTATGGTGTCCCTCCCTCACCCCTTGCAAACCTCTTCCTGTCCCCATCCCGGTTCCCACTCCCCTCACACCGCAACCGACTTGTCCCGTGCAGCCACAAGCAGCAGCTCATACCTGCCCTCCTCTTTTTGCTGTCGGTTTTAGCTTCTCTCTTCCTTTTTTTTGGTGGGGGCAAGGTAGGGGGGAGAGCTGTTTTTATGCATTGCTTTTTTTTTTCATGCTTTTCCTGCTCCCCACAGCTGCATGTGCTGCCTTCTGAGAAATAGCTGACTTCTCCTCCTGGCCAAAACCCACTTCTCCACTCCAGACCTGCTCGCCCCTTCCCTTGTGAAAGGCAAGGTTAATTCACCTTAGCAGCACGTACTAAATGGCCCTAGCGATCCCCAGCTAAGCATGGCAAGGGAACTGTCCTCAACCAGCTCTCCTCCTCCATACTTGCTCCTTGCAACCACTGGGTCCATGCCTGCGGCCACCCTGTTCTGCCTCGTCCATCTGAAGACAGAAAGTTTTCTTGAGGAAAATGCAGCTTGGCCAGTATGGGAAAGAGCAATGTGAATAATCCTTGCATCCTGACAGACTAATTTCTGTACCACTCCATCCACAGGGATGTGCCAGGGAGCCTGGAAGGAGAAGGTGGAAGGAGGGGCTCCACACCAGTGTTTGCCTTCCCCTGCCAGAAACTGAGCCCCCATCCCCAAGCTGGTGGCCAGGGGAGGGGGTTTTTGGTACCAGAGCTACTGCCTTCATCCTGGGAACATTAAACATGTGGAAGGAGGAGAAACGGGTAAAAAAGGGCCCTTGGAGTGTGCAGTTTGTCTTCCATAAGATCCGTCCTACAGCACAGGCTCCGGAGTTTAGTAAGGCACAAGGCATCAATGGGCACTCCTCCCCAGGTGATGTCTGGAAAATTAAAAGTGCCTAATACACATGCAGAGGCTGCAGCGGATGCCAATTCGCACATGCCTTCTTCTTCCTCTCCTCGTCCCAGCCCAGTATTTTCATACAACTTCTGAAGCATCCTTAGCACCCTTTCACTCACATGGGAATGAGCCTGACCAAATGTGTAAAACATCATTTTAGAGAGGTGCGGGCGGCTTGCTAGCTGTGCACACACACATGTGCTGTATGCAAAACCTTCACATTTTACTTAGTGATTCTAGCTTTAATATAAACTTTGCAAAAAAGGAAAAAAAATCAGCCTTCATCATAAAAATGAAGCCGAGACAAACAACCTTGCCAAATATCTGCACCTAGCAGCCTGCGGAATAGTAAGTAGCATAGGTAGAAACTGTGCTTCAGATTTAAAAAATAAAAAATAAAAAAAAAACACAACAACAAAAAAAACAAACCCAAACCTTTCCCCCCAACTTCCTTGTGTAATCCTCTTTGCACACCCCCATGTGCTGAAGCACCCCCCACCACCGCCTCCCAGAAATGAGCTCATCGATTTCCAGAAAATGCCACGCCGTCCCCTCCCTGTGGCGGGGGTCCTGGGTGCCTGGGGCACCTTTGGCTTTTCCGTGGGCGCAGGTGCCCCCACAGCACAGGTCTGGACTGCTGGATGTGTCCCAGATCCCTGGCGAGAGGCAGCACATCGGTCTGCTTGCCAAGGAGCTGGTAGGGAGCTGGGACAGGCAGGCTGGGTTTGGCAGTTGTGTCACCAGTGTAGTGGATGGTGAAGGTTCGTCAGGGTCCCTTGGCAGCAGCGAACCTATCACAGCTCCAAGTTGATTTCAAACTTCCTTTTTGCGGTTTATGTCGCCTCGATTTATTCATTTCCTTGTAATTTACAGATAGACATCAACACTTGCTATATTTAAACGGTGCCTGTATCTGTGTGGGGATTGTAGGTGAGCCATTTTATTCGCAGAGTGATGGTTTTAAAGGAAAGTGAGACTTTAGACTCACCCTTTAGACTCATGAGGCAGGCGCCGTCTCGTGCGCGGGTATGGGTGACCTGCATCCACGCCCAGGGATGCCAGGCAAACCCCATCCCGGGCCCAGGGCGCCCGAGACGCAACATTTGGCTCCTCTACCTTCCTGCCACCCCCACCATGGAGCAGGCTTGTCCACCTCTTTACAATCCGCTGCACAAAGCCCCAGGTCCATTTGGGCTAATTAGTGCAAATAATAAAATTGTTATGGTGGTGCAATGAAAACTTCCAGGATTTAGCCATACTGGGGATGCAAGAAGCTCTGGAAGAAAAAATTGTGCTTTGCTTAAAAGGAAGAAAACATTTTGCACGGTTCCCATGCAAACATCTGTCCTTTGCTTTACTGTTTTCTTTTGGAAAGTCCAAGGCTGGTGAAAGGTACCATGACCCATGCTTCAGGATCATAACCTATGTTAAAAATCACACAGCAGAAACTCCTCTGGATAGGGGGGGGGGTCTCCAAATGTTTGGGGAAAAGATGAGATAAGGGATGAAGATAACACTAATTCTTCGGACCCAGTCTGGGTTTTTCAGCTGTGTTGTGAAAAACCCCTTGTTCTAAACAGCTCTGACCTTTCCTATTTCTTGGAGACTGACGTCTCTACAGTAGATACATGATGAGGTCACTCACCCTGTTTTTGAAGTCTTTCTCTCTTCCCACTCCTCGCATGGGTTTTTTCTGTGGGAGGGGATAGTCATGAAGAAGGCTAAACCTCTTGATCATGTGTGAGAAGAGGAAATGAAAATGACTTATTGGAGTAACTAGACCTGACCCATAACTTTGGTTTCTGAGGATATAAAAATCGTGAAACACAGGAGAAGTTTGGAAGGAAAAAGGTAGGGCACCTAGCTCTAAACGTGATTTTATCTGAAGCTAGATGCTCTGAGCTAGAAACTGGAAATGTTCAGCCTTCACTTTTACGCGAGAATTATGAATGGATGTAACAGGAGCGTGAGAAACAATTGCTTCAACCACCTCCTTGAGAAAAAGTAACTTGAATGTGGTGGCTTGGGCTGAAAGAAGCTTCACAGCAGCTTCCTACGGGAATGCCTAGCATCAATGATTGCCACAATTATACTCTGCTGAGTTTCTAGGGTTATACTCTCAATTATACTCTCTGGTTTCTAGGGTGACAATCACAACTGGCAAGAGACAAGAACATCCTACTCATGATTATAGGAATTGTTTGTCTAGAGGCTCACCTTCAAAGGTGGGGACCCATCGTGCTCAGCACTGCACAAATAGAAGCACTGCTTGCCTTTAGATCTTGCTGTCAACATAGAGGAAGATCAAGAGAGGACCCAAGAGAGAGCAAAAAGTGTTAGCCAGACCCACACCAAGGTATTTAGCAATGCACATTGCTAGATGGCTGCAACCACCAGTAAATAAGAAAATTTCTTCATGATCATGTGCCAAGGCTGGTACTATATCAGACCAGGAGAAGAAGGCAAAAGACTACATGAAATAAACAGTCCCCTGATATATGAGTAGGACTTATCTATGGGCAAAGACAGCTAATGTGTTCTGGAGACAAACAGCAGAAGTGCTTGAACCTGAAGGTGTCCAACCTCTGCCTGTGCTGCACTGGACATCCCAGCTCAGAGAGACATTCTGCATCTTGCAGACCTGGAGAAATCAGGGCATTCCTTCAGCTGCCTGATCCAGATTTAAACACCTGCTTTTCATGAAGGAAGTGAGAAGAAGCAAGGTGGACAACATGGTGAGGACACAATGAAATGCACTTCATGCACATGGTAATGCACATATTGCACTAGTACTGATACACCTGAGAGATCCTGGCAAACATACTTCAGTTACTAACATGCAAGTATCTGCTATGACCTCACCAGGTTCATGTGGACATTCACAGAACTTCCTCTGGTAGGTGATTTCATTGGTACTACATGGCCATCATTGCTGCCTGGCCAGGAAGAGGATTACAAGCTGAGGTAAGCAGCCAGGCCAGCTGGAATCCACAAGTTTTTGGATTTCAGACATTGCTAGACCAAGAATGCAGAAGCTGGTCTTGAAACCAAAACAAAGCAAGCCCAAGGGTCAAAGATGAAACCACTTCCCAGGAGTACGGAAGACACATGCTACTGGCAGTTTGTGCAAAAGAAGTTGCCTAAATCTGTCTGTTCTCTTGGCTTGAGAGGCAGAATTTTGCATCATTCATGAGTTGTCTTCTGAACAGAGCAGCAGCACAGAACTGGAGCCTGGAAGACTGATTTCAGAAAAGTGCCCGGCCCACAGCCCCGTGTCTGGCCTCAGTTGGCAGCACAGAACTGGAGTGGCAGGAGATGGGGATTGGTCTGTAGAGACGTGCGAGGTGGCCACACTGCACCAACACTGCAGCAACAATAAAAACTCATTTGCAAAATGAAGTCCTGTGCTTCATCTCCATCAAAAGCCCACCCTGCACAGAGCCGCTCGGACATCAGCTTTCAGGTCAGACTGCCACTGCAAAGTGGAAGAACAAATCCAAGCCCAGACCCAAGTCATCTCGCCTGTTTTTCCATTCCCACTTAAGTACAAGTGATTGCCTTACCCTCTTGCTGGCTGTCAAAAGGGCAACGGCAACCCATCCAATCCTACCCCAGCATGTTCATCAGTTATTCCCTGTCCGTGGCAGGGGGATTGGAACTCGATGACCTTTAAGGTCCTTTCCAACCCAAACCATTCTATGATTCTATGATTCAATGTCTATAGTTCAAAGTGTTACTCTGAGATACCTAAGTTAGCTCCTCCTCGACTGTCATTTCAGCACATACAAGGCACCAAGCATTTTACAGGTGTTCAGGCAGTCGGTACCTCTAGCCCAGCAGCGGAGCTGGTTGTGGGGCGCAGTGGATGTCACCACCCCGCTGGGATGCAGAGGGTGCGCTGCCTGCCTACACACCTGAAAGGTAATTGATTCAATGAGCTGCACACCAGCTACCTCCCCACTTCTCCGAGTCACAGGGACCTGTCACCTTCTCCTTGGAGCCGACCAAACTCACAAGCGCTTGATCACAAATAAATAACTCTTAGTCCTTAATTAGCCAGATCAGAGTTCAGATAAAAAACACCCTGGCAATCTTTAAAATCTTGCTGCCCAAGTTCAGCTGAACTTGGCATATAGTTCTGCCTGGGAAAGGAGATACTACATTTTTTCAAACTATGTGGCTTTTTTTTTTTTTTGTTTTTTTTTTTATTTTTTTTTTTTTTTTTTTTTTTTTTTTTTTTTTTTTTTTTTTTTTTTTTGGTAAGTACTCATTCTCTCTCCTCCCTCCCCGCCTCTCTACGAGTATACACAGACAATGATCTGAGATCATGCAAGAGAAAAATGCTTTACTTTTTCCTGAAAGCTCTCTGCCGAAGGTGGTGTTTCCCCACCTCCACGCTGCTGACAAACGCTGATGCAAACAGCATGCAGATGCCGGTCTAAAAGGCCACGGGGGTTTTCACGTGAATCCTGTGTTTTTTCCACAAACCCTGTTACGCTGTATTTCAGCTTAGAATATATATCTCCTCATTTCTGGTTAACCTACAATCCCTTTAAGGCTAATACAGCTTACAGCAGTAGGCAAAACCGCTTAGCAGAATCAAATTTTGAATATAGGTACTTCAGCTGCAGAGCTCTGGCACAAAACCCTGTCTTGACAGAATTGTAAGTGTGGCCGTATCAAAACCAGAGAAACCAATACTAACACAAATTGCATACAGAAATTGTTTGAAAAAAACACAAGCTATGCCTTCGGTGTCGACAGGAGTAAAACATGTCATTTATAATGCCACCGAAATCATAACAGGAAGGAAGTAGACCTCAGAAACTATAAACAGAAGTTAACAGAAGTAGGAAGTATTTCAAATGCTTTCACGTAGTGACTGTAAAAAAGATACTAAAATACTAAAAGGAGAAAATGTTTTCAGGGTTTTTTCTTGCTTGCTTTTTTTTTTTTTTTNTCCACTTTCCATTATTTATTTTGAACAGTAAGAGATGGTGACGAAAGTCAAATGCAGCTTTAAAGTCATCACACACAAAAGAATTTATGGCACAAACCAACAGCTTGATTTTCCTTCCACTCTTCCCCCCTGCCCCAGCCGTCCAAGAGAAATATCTCAACCTCTTTGCTTGGTTAAAATAAGTCTTTCCAAGTCTTTCACCTGCATCTCTCTGCATTCAAACTTAAGCAAGTTGTGTTTGGCCAGCACATAGATGGTGCTCTTCTCCCTGCCCCTTCACAGCCGCTGACTTTAAATTGTGCTTCTTCAAGGAAAATAATAAAAAGCTCATTCCAAAGCCAAAAATTATAAAGCCCCTCAACAGTCAACAGGAGTCTCCACAGAGAGAGAAAATGCAACCCCCCCATCTTCAGACACTTCACAAGTCTCGTAACTACTTTTCACACCTTGCTCTGTCTGTAAGCTACTGCACCCAAGGACCCTCCTCAGGACCCTGGTTTCCAGTAAACAGGGGCTGCCAGGTGACATTCACTCCTACTCTTAAATTTACAATTTTACTTCACTTGTCATCCTCCTTTTCACCCTTTCCCAGCCTTTCTCACCCGAAAGCACTCTGGAAACCATAGCGACCAGTAACCACCACCTCCAGCTCCAGCTGCCAGCCCCGCAAGTGCTGGGTCAGAGTCCCCAAGTGCTGGGCTGGGGGGCACCAACTCAGTCCCCAGAGGCCATGGAGGGGCAGGGACAGAGCCCTCAGGCACATGGCAGCACCAGATGCCCAGCTGCAGGGCTCTGCTGATCATCTCTGGTCTGGGAAACTAACAGCTGAAGGGCAACCTCCCTATTTTCCCTTTTTCTACTAACTGTAGCTAATACCACAGACACTTTCGTAAGAAAAAATCCTTACCTTTTGACTTTTGCCTTAAAACGCAGTTCCCCATAGCAATGCTGCCCAGGTTCACAGTGCAGAACCAAGCCCATTAGACTTGCCCCACTACTGAAAATAACGCATACAAATTGAGCTGGTAGGCAATAAGGACTTTATTCTAAGACGTGAGCTGAAGCAATGAGCATATGAAGCAACGACCACTAGAAAAAAAGTGAAAAACACATCAAATATTTCTATTGTACCAGTTCAGTTTGAAGACAGAAGTCCCTTTCAGTAAAATGTATGCACAGGCCAAAAGCATATGCAGAAGCCCTGAAGGTCACCTAGAGCAGTGCTTTAAACATCTAAGAGAGAGGTCTCCCCTATGGAAATCTTTAAGCTAAGAAAAACATTTCAAGTAACAAAGAACACAAAAGTAAAAATCAATTGTTCATTCTGCTTGGCACTGTGGAGAAGGAGGGGGATAATATATCCCAAAAGAGGATGCATCTTTAAGATGTATAAATTCAAAGTCCCTAGAACACAAGTCTGCTGCCAGACCAAGTACCGCTTTTTCTTTCTCATTTAGAAATTCAATTGAAGTCTGTCCGCTAAGCATACGGAGATCACGTTCTGGAGTTAAAGCGAGTAAGATCACACAGTCTGCTCGTCAGGGAGGAAATTTCACTGACATGCATACCCAACAGACCTCTTCTCTTTGTCTTTATAACAGCAGCCTAGCATTGAAAAGCTGCAAATTGCATCAAATTACACTTCTGTAAAATTTTTGAAAATTAATGTTAAAACAAGTATTTCCTTGACTGTCTTAATATGGGAGGCCAAACACTGCTCTCCTTGAGCTCTGCCTTCACATTCATTTCACTACCGCTGGAAGGAAGCTGCTAATGCACACAAAGGGCAGAGCTGGCTCTGTATAAATCGGAGGTGGTTGTTATTTTAACCTGGCTTATGCACGTGACATCAAAAAAGGGCTAGCAGGACCACTTCTGTGCTATTTTCAAGGTCCGCCAACTTAATTCTAATGCATACATATATATACATATATAATGCATAGTAGCTTTCAATTATAAGAAAAACATAATTTAATTTTAAACCTGCTCTTCGGGACTATAGAATTTTAGTGGTTAATCCACTAAATCCACAGGTAATATGAGCTGAACGGTCACTTTTCTTAACACAGTACCATAAATGCATCACCTTAGAAACTGCTATTATGGGGGCTAATCCAATAACAACAGTGGCAGCAACAAAATTCATTGTCAGGACAAATGTCAGTCAGGCATTAAAAAAATATGTCTCTGAAGAATTGCATTGTTCATAAAAAAAGACACTGAAATATTCTATACAAGAATATAGGCATCATACTTATCAATCTAAATTTATAACCGCTTACATGTATTAGCTATCCTCAATAAACCATCCATGTTTGCTACCCAACTATAGTAGCTACAGTTTCAAATTGGGAACACTGCAAATTTATGTACCTTCCCTGAGATCAGTAATTCAAAATAAATAGCCCTGCAAATGTAACAGTGTAAACTCTGGATTTAAGTCTTCGGTAAGAATCAGTCCTCAAAACCCAAGGAGAACATTAAGGAAACGTAAACATAGCAATCGTTTCGTCAGTTTTGAGTTAATCTCAGTGACAGTGGAACCTATGTGAGATGTAGCATCCAAATGTTGAAGACCCGTCATTGATATCATACAATATGGTTGTCCCAGTTCACTTTCCTATCATTGAACCCCTGAACACATCCAGCTGTGATGTGGATCTCCAAATTGCGACCCAGATCTGCTCCTCCACTCTGCATAATCTTTACAGTGCCTTTAAAAACACTCTTTCTGAGGATCTTATTCTTGAATAGAGGAATGGCGAATAGATCTGTGATAATCCTCTGGACTAGTCACAAGTTCTGGTAAATCATAGCCTCTCAGAAGATGTCCACTGTTTTGTTGAGCAAAGTAATACAGCTGCCTGGCAAACATTGGTTCAACCTTAAGAACAGACAAAACGTTAATCAGACATGTGACAAAATTTCACGCTCCTCATCTTAGTTATTTACAGTGGCTGTAAGTTAAAAACAAGGCAGGACAAAAAAGTTCTGCTTACCAGAATGAGAAAACAATTTCAGTGGCTCACTAATCTTTGTTTTAAGCTGGGGCTTGCCTGTTCTGCAGCCAACTGCCTTGCCAACTGCACACACTCCTTACCTCCACAACCTTTGTTGAGAAGGGCATGTACCAGAGACACCAACGATGTATTAGCAACTGCAGCCCCTTAACCAGCTCCTGGGTGTGAGTGATGCCTACAGGCCAGACATGTCCATGGCCACTCGATGTCTTCAAATGGATATGCAACATGCTGAAAGTCTCGGCTGTGTTGTAAAGTACTCTGAGGACCTAACTTGAAATGCTGGAGCCCTCAGGTAGACTGAGAAACATCACCAAATGACTGTGTTTGAAATTAGACTTCAATCTAACACCAAGGTTACTCTTGTTTCTGTTCATTCAAGGTCTGATAAGGAATCTGTTCAATCACCAAGAGGTATTTGTATGATTTAACGCTGCCTTCCCTCCTCTCTCCAGAAACCACCATTTCCCCTCGGGCCTTTGGGCTCTGGTTGCAAATATTTAAGCTGCACACTGAGAATAAACACCTGAAGCTCTCCTTACTCTCCGGGGACAGACAGGTTCGACAACCCTTCTCTGAAACCCTCTTCTGCTGGCTAGCCAGCCAGCCCCTCCACATTAAGACATGGGCACCATTTTGGAGGTGAAATACGCTATCTGTGGGTCCCACCTCTGGGAAGGCAGAGAGCCAGAAGGGTTGGCGGCCCTTGAGCAGCCCCACTGATCTCCCTTCCCTTCCTCTCATCGGCACTGGGACGCAGCTGAGCACCTCCTGTCCTGCCATGGGGGAGATGGGAAAGGCAGTGGGGCAGGTGAGGCAGATGGCTCCCGGGGCACAGCTGTTTGGTGGGATGGTGGAGCCAGGACAGCCTGAGAGGTTGAGCAGGTTGAGGAGCAACTGGTAAAGGAGAAGCAAAGCTCTGGACAGAGCAGGAGGTACATGGTCACAAAGAAGCTGCCAGGACAGGGGATGGAGAAGGGAATTGCAGAGAGAATGCTAGAAAGGAGGGATAGAAAGCTGGAAAGCCAAGATGGGGATGGAAAAGAGTTTAAGGAGAGATAGGATGGAGAGCTACCTCTAACCAGGCATTGCATGGTTCGGGATGGATTTGTGAACTTCCTACCTTCCAACTCAAGAGACTCGCTAAGCAGCGGTGTACAAAGCTACACAGCTAAGGGGAGGCCACAGCTTACGACAAAAGTCTGTCTTGGGACCCATGCTGCTACCAAAGGGGCTTTCAAAAAACTAAGAGAACCAGTGTTCTTCCGAAGGATGCAATAAGCTAAGCCCTGACACTACTGTGTGCATTATCACCTCTCTTGTGGTTTTATGGGCCAATACAGCCAATTTAGAAAGTACCTGGTCTCAGTCTCTGTCATCAGCCTCTCTCAGATAGCATCCCGAAACACTAGCTTTGAGTGTGTGTGAACTGTGGTCAGTCAGCCCATGAGCTTGCCAGCTACCTTAACCCTGAAGCTGCACAGGCAGCCCCTGCATCCTGTTACAGGCTGAGGGATTGGAGCACCTTCAGGTGCCGTGAGTGTGAAGCATCACGTCCTGCACCCATCCGGCAGCCCAAGGAGCTGCACAGCTGGGTCAGCCATAACAACACAGCCCAGTTCTTCCAGGGTACCTCTCAGCTTCAGATTTTGAAGGGATTTGCAAGAGATCATGGACAACACTTATGCTCTACAGAGAGGGAAATCAGGTGCTCCACCCTACTGGTGGCTACCAGTCAGTCCTTGGTAGATCTGGGGATTCAACCCTGGTCTGGATGGTGTTGCATTTTCAAGAATTTATTACCCCACTCACAACCTACATGAGGCAGAAAAGCCTGACTGGCAGATTCACGTCCTCCAAGAAATATGTTTCTTTTAGGTAAGGCAGAAGTCCTACTTACATGGGCTGTAATTAGTTTCCTCTGCCTCTGTGGATCTGGAAATTCCTCCCCAAAGCACAGAGCGACCTGGTATCTCGGCAGCGGGCGTCCATGGTGAGCGAAGGCTTGCAGCTCTGGGAAGAGAGAAAAGGCAGTGTTGTGGTTTAACCCCAGCAGGCAGGTAAGCATCATGCAGCTGCTCACTCGCTCCCACCACTGGGATGGGGGAAAAAATTGGAAGGGCAAAAGTGAAAAAACTTGTGGGTTGAGATAAAGACAATTTAATAGGTTAAAAAAAAAAAAAAAAGACAAAGCCAACCAAAGTAAAACAAGTGATGTAAAAAGCAATCACCACCAGCCAACCAATGCCTACCCAGTCCCCAAGCAACAGCAACCTCTGACAAACTCCCCCTTCCCTCCCAGTTTTACTGTTGACCACGAGGACACATGGTATGTAATATCCCTCTGGTCAACTTGGGTCAGCTGTCCTGGCTGTGTCCCCTCCGAGCCTCTTGTCCACCCCAGCCTACTTGCTGTGGGGGCAGAGTGTGAAACGGAGAAAGCCCTGATGCTGTGCAAGCACTGTTCAGCATAAGCTACAACATCCCTGTCTTACCAGCACTGTTTCGATCACAAATCCAAACCATAGCACCACATGGGCTGCTATGAAGAAAATTAACTCTATCCCAGTTAAAACCAGTACAAGCCGGTAAGAAAGACTCTGTGGATGGCTGAGCTCCAAATGGAGGACCTTGGAGCACAGTCAGAGAAGATGAAGTAACTCCAGGAGAGGATGAGAGAGGTCAGGAAAAAGACAAAAGGTAAGGAGACACTGAGTTTGGAGACTTTCCCACAGAGCAGGGGGAGCCAGTTACAACACTGCAATTTTTCTATTTGCCTGGCCTCACAAGTCATTTCTTATGCAGAAACCAGGATGTCTTCCCATTACTACTTTTCTTGGGCCTCGACAGTGGGACCTCCTGGAGCAGATGCCGGTGGTACTGGGACCCACTCAAGTGGATGCCCACCAGCAGCACTGAAACCAATGGCTTAGTAGAGCCAGAGACTCAAAGTACTTCCAGCCATGGAATCCAGCCTCAGCTAGACAAGCCAGTGCCATCATGGTGCCTCACGGGGGACAGGGAGGCATGGGAAGGTGAAGGATCTTATTTAAGCCACGCACCAAGCCAGCAAAAGAGCCTGTTCTGCACTCCTGTACTCCCTTGCACAAAGGGAAAAGGTCAAATTGCAGAATTACTCCAATAGTCAGTGGCCCCTATGAAAGACACAACACAGCACCTTGTGGCATGGACCTGGAGAAGAAAGCCCTTTCTTTCCCACCAGCAGGACAACTAGTGCTTGAACTCTGCCTTGCGCTTCTCCAAAACCCTCCATTTGCTCTGGTGTCCCCTTCCAGGCCCAAGTGCCTCCTCCTGTGCTCCACACATGCCTCCCCAAGCCTTCCCCATCGCTTGCTACTGTGGCTTTAGCCACCCCTCCTCCTGCCAAGCCAACCCTCCTCTGGCTGCCGCCCTCACACTCCCAAATTCTCTTCCTCTATCCTACTCTCCACCCAGCCCAATTTACTGCATTTATTGCGCAGTACTCCCCAGAGACCACCCAGCTGTTTTCTGATTTATTGCCATTTGAGCCATCTCAACAGTACACGGGTCTGGATGCTCCAGTGCAGTTTGCATTGCAGGGTCCAGCTCCTCAACAGGGTCCTAACAGCTGTGGTCCATAGCAGTTCTGTGCCCGTCCCCTTCTCTGCTGTTCAAGATTTCCTCTCCTGCTAGAGCTTTCCTGCCTCTCTTCCCAAGGAAGGCCCTCTCTGCTCAGGGGGGAATCCCTGACGTCTCAAACTGCAGGGAAGCTTGGGGAACAGAACTGTGACATGCTATTAACATGCAGATGTGATACGCCCATAGCAAGTCACTTACAAACCTAGCGGAGCATCAACACACGCAAAAACTCATTTTGCACACACCGCAGACTATGACTTCAACCACATACTTGGGTTTGCACAGGCATTGGTGCATAAGTAATTTAGGAGGGGGAAAAAACAACTATTGCTTGAGCTTATCTTTAGGCTTAGGCATCTAAAAAGAGATGTCCTGACAACCGTTTGGAAGAACCCAGAGTACTTCTAAAAAAAACGCCTGAGAAAAGGGAAAGGGATTTCCACAACCATCATCAGAGGCAGGGTTATACGTCTTTAAATTAGCATGTGATTGAAGCCCAAGCCAATACCCTGACCTCAAATTCCCCTTTCTAACTGTCAGTTTTCATATCCATATAAGATTTCTCTCTTTAAATGCATTTCTTACATGGATGTTTTGCCAGGATGGTCCATCAACCCTGGAATACAAAGTACGCTAAAGCTGCTGGTTTGGGTTTGTTGGGTTTTGGGTTGTTTTTTTTTTTCATTAAGAGGGTCATGCCAGCGCTGATGCCCTGTTCTAATGGGAAAACACACCAAATGACAGGCACTCAGTTCACATGTAGAGATGCCACCCATCTCCAAAAAGGGGCACCATGTATTCCTGCTGCCCAAGTTGTCCTCTGGGACAATGACTGGCTCCCACCAGTTTCTCTAGGCGGACACCTTTCCTCCCTCTAATTGCTCAGAAGTGCTGGGAATCAGGGTTGACATTCTGCCTGTTCCCTCCATGGGCTGGAAGGAGAAGGTACCATCCCGACACATGCCCTTGCCCTCTCTGTACTGCCCTGTGCTAAACGAGACCTTCCAACAGAGCTCTGGAGAGGTGATGCGCCTCCTTGCTCAGAGCAATCCTGAAACTCCAGAGCTTGTGAAATCCTTCTCACTCCCCAAAATATCATTTAAACACTACTGATTTCCCTGAAATTCATGCCGACGTTTGCATACTTTGAGCAAGATGTTAGGCTTGCTCTGGGAAAGGTTGAGAGCAGTGTGAGCACAGACCCCAGACCTGCCCCAGCCTTACACCAGCAGATCCAAGATCAGGACCCGCTTTCCTCTGACACTCAACTTGTGGAAAGACTGTTTTGTTTAAACTTCTTAAAGAGATGTGGGGCTTGGGGTGTCACCAGCTGAGCATCGCTTCACTCCTGCTGGTTTGTGCAGGGCATTCAATGTGCAGGGAGAAAAGAATTGGGCCAAATTATTCAGGGGTCAAGTACCCCTTGACCGCGCTTGTCCAGAGGTGGCAATTTGTAAGTCGTAAAGTAACACAAAGAGAGCACCCCTGTAAAGCTGATGTGCAGAGTGACCAGGTGACATCTCTAGAAAGAGTATCAAAGCCGTAATGAGAATTACCTGCTAAAAACTGCTGAGTATCGAAGAGCTTGCACGTTTGGTCCCGCTCCAGCTTGTTGGGTCGGTCACTGCAGAGCGCCAGAGGCCCGTCCCAGTAGATCCTGCTTTGGCAAAGTCTCTTAGCGTAGAGGCCGTCAGGTGCCATCCACAGTATTACTCCTCGTTCCAGGTGGTTCAGTAGTTTCTCTATGTTCTTCCTCTGGCCGTTATCCTCTGGATAAGGGAAGATAACTTGCTCCAGGCTGCTGACCTCGTAACTTTGGCCATGGGATATCCTACAACCTTCAGGACTAGAAGTTGTCACCTCCTTTACCAGTATTTCACGGTAATATAAGCAGATGTGGAGTCGACAATCTACAAGGAGAAAAAAAAAAATACTGTGGTACATTAGTACAAATGCTTTATGTTTCAGATCTATACTAAGGCCAAGAGACAAGTTTGCATGAGATTTCTGAGCCTGGTGGTCACCATCACCCAGAAGACAGGCTCACGTTATAATACAAAGAATATAAATACTAAAACTCTTGGGGCACGGTGGCATTAACGCTCTCTTGTTTTACTCTAAGTGCTACTGATGTGGGAATGTGGTAGGAACAAACGTCCTGAGAACTTCACATTTCCATTTAAAAGGAAAAGTCCGCACACAAAAAGTTGTTGTCACATTTTCCAAGTTCACGTCACAATTACACCGATCAGCTCAGCACACTTCCTCAGATTTAATCAGGAAGTAGCTGTGTTTCTCCCCAGATTTTCTATGAAAGAGGCTTTTGCACAAATTCATACTCTGCTGCCCGAAGAGAAGCAACTGCTGGCTCCAGTTCTGACAGGGCTGTACTCAAAGTACCCGCACTTACTTTCAAATGGCCATTTGGTCACCTTGGCTGACCCTTAAGAACTCACACAGCACTGAATATATATATATATAAAAATATAATGTGCATGTATAATATATATTTTTATGTATACATAGACACACACACACATATTCACATACAGCCCCTGATTCAGCCAAGCATCACGCTACAGGTTTATCCATTATTTCTGAGAAAAGCACATTCCCACACCTTTTCCCAGAGTGAGTCAGAAAGGCCCCCAGCATCCGGACACCTGCAAACCTGGTTGAAATAACTCTCCTTTTCTTTCCCAAAGCCTTTTTTTTTCCCCGGGAATAATGAAGCGAGGCAAAGCCAGACGGCACCAGCAGGAGCACAACAAGGTACCCAGATAACACCAGCTTTTGGGGTGGCGGGGGGGGCTCCTCCCAAATGAAAAACTGAGCTAAAAGTCACTGACACCCCAAAAATTTCCTAACGCCTCTGGGAAAGCCTGATTTGGTGGCTCACCAAAGCAACAGAGCACTAACAGCGTGAGCCAGCAAAGCACTTCCATTAACTTTAACCACCTTCATCCCTCGGAGCTGAGGCTACCAGCGCTTAAATACCCTGGCAAATAAAGCCTTAAGCCTATACACTGATTTCACTCATTTAAGTGGTTTCTTTTTTTTTTTTTTGTCCTTCTTTTTTCTTGTCATCAGAAAGGAGAGATGGTGCAAGGGCAAGTCAGAAGTGGGAGTCTCTCTCAAAGCTCCCCCGAAAGCCCGGGAGGCGTTACGGACCTTACCTGACAGAGCGAGGGCTTCACCAGACCTTATGCTTGGCTCAATCGGGATGCCAGGAGTCTGGGACTCAGGAGGGGCACAAGCATAAAAGGTTCCTGTCACCTGACAACCTGTTTTCACAAACAAAAGTCAGTGACAGCTGCCTAAATCCTAAAAGAAAAGTTTGGGCAGAGATGATAGCAACTTAAAGCAAGTTTTTATTCTGGGCTCCACCAGGAACTCTCTCTCTTCTCCCCGCCTTCTCAAAAAGGTCTGATCTCCCATTTTTTCCAGGTATGCCAACACCATCAGTCTCTCTAGATGTTATTTGGACTGTATTTTTATTTGGGTCTGCACGCCATCCTCCTTTAGCATCTCAGTATTCCCCCTCATCCTTTTTCCTTAGCTGACATGGGATTCTACTAGAGAAATAACTAGACTATAGTGCTCTTAAAAGTTGCCTGCATAAAACAATTCATTTCGTATAAGGAATTTTACTAAAGACAAGTATAACACTAAAGCTGGAATTAACACTGTTTAAAAAGCAGGTAAAGAAAATTGTGCAGCAAGAGTTTTATTACCACGACTGCTATTAGGCTGTTCCAAGAGATGCCTTTCAGTACGTGGATTATAAAACAGGCAATTGATGTTTTCCTCTGTTTCTTAGTGTCAATGAAGATCTTTGGAGGATGATGCAAGCGACTTGCAGACAAGCGCATGCAGTCTTTCCCAGTGGCAGAACCCACCACAATCACTGGAGCACACCCGCATCTCTCTAACAACTGCCTCCAAATTCAGCAAAGTATCTGAACATGTGTTTAACTGCCGCAGAGGATGTACTTCAGGGCAGAGTTCATTCAGCTTGATACCTCCATGTTTTATTAGCTAATAGCTCAACTAAAAGCAAAGGATTCTGTCTACTAATTCCAATATACGACCAGAAAAAGTTGCAGTACACTGGGCATTTACTTTTTAGCAGACCCCAACATTTCTCTGCACTAAAACCTCTAGAGAACTGTCCTCTGAAAATGTAACATCTGCTCTAAGAAGTCCTTCCTCGCTGCCCGTTCTTTCCTGCCCTTCTGAACCAGCTGCTTCTCCTCACAGAGCACAAGCCTGCATCCTCAGGGGAGTTATCCTGCAAGGGACTACGGCACACAGTTCCCTTCCTCTTATGTTTTATCTCCTGAAGGCTTCAGCATTGCCAGTTTTCATCATTCAGGCTTTTTCCTAAGGATGCAGAGCTTGGAAAGCCATGATCATGTTAGACACTGGTACTGTGAGATCTTTGGGGAAGGGAACATCCTTTTCTTCTGTACCAGCCCCAAGAGAGAGTCAATCCATGACAAGTTGTCCCATTGCCACAGTACTGAAATGAAGTAATAATTTCAGCTTTCCTCTCGGGAGAATAACGCCATTCTAATCCACAAGGCTGGAGGGAAAACCTCACTGACGTATGCCTTAAAAGGTCCAAAATCAGAAAACAAAGCTAAAGAACACATGTTCCCATTTGTGGCTTGGGGGCAGAAGGGGGTCCCTTCTTATTGCTCAGGGCTTTTGAGACAGCTGAGGACTTTTGGGGGCTGACATACCAGCTCAGAGGACTGTGTAGCCCACACACTGCATGGATGGTGGCAGTGACAGCAACAGCCAGGACAAAGGCTCTTGCCACGGACCCCATGGCTCTGTTTAAAGGGAGCCCAGGACTCCTCTCCAGCCACTTCTCTTAATTCTAATCAAAGCCATGACTAAGGCAGCTGAAATCTGTGGTCCTTCTAGGTGACCAACCCCAGCAAGCAACACTGAACGGGAGCATCTTACCGTTTTCACAGCCGGGCCCTTGCCAGTGATGACTGCGAGCCGCGAAGGGGACACTGGGGCACTGGTAGGGAATGTCGGGATGCGGCTGCTCCGGGGCAAACTCCCTCCAGTTCCGTTCATGGGGCACCATGTAGTTTGGTACCTATTCAAGTTAACGAGATATTCTTTTACTCAGCAGCTGTCAAAATTAATTCTATGCCTTGCATCAGCTTTCACACTTCAGCTCCTTGGTTTTCTCTGCCAAAGTCTGCGGAGGTCTAAGCATTGTCCAGACTGCACGAATGGCATTTCGCCACCACCACCAATGAGGCTTTCAAATGAACTTCTCACCACTGGTGTAAATAAGAAGCAGGGTGGAATAACAAAAGGCAGTCAAAGCATCGCTGGTAAATGTCTGCTTGGAAAAGCGAGGCTTCGTTGGGTGCTTACATTCTGGCATCAAGAGAATGGCAGCGCATTAATATCTATCGCCCAACAGAAAAGAGCTATTACTCAGGGATAAACAACACCAAGGGAAATCAAATGCCCTGTGGCCTCATCGACATTAGAAAAATTGCTTCTCAGTTTCTCAGTTTTCCTAATAGTTTCTTCCCAGACAGAACTAGAGAGCCATGCCAGCACAGACATAGCACATACCACAGAAGTGACACTGCTCAATGTATCAGCACCAAGAGAAATGCATAACTAATGTCCTACCTGAGATGGTAGTGAAGAGTAAGGAGATGTTATTGGAAAGGGATGGTTCATCATTAACGGTTGCTCCTCCATGTTGATCTGTTTCGCACCTATATTCACCAGAGGAATGAAAATAAATTATGTCAACCTCATCTGAAGGAAGTCTGACATTGGCACGTTGAAGACAAATCCATATAACCCGCCTTTGAACAAGCAGAGGACTGAAATGTCCTCCAGCACCTGTTTGGGACAGGCTTCCCAGCCCTCCCTTGCAGGCAGCTTCTGGAGTCGGTCTGTCCCACTGGGCTCCCCAGTGCCCCACAGAACATCGCTGCCCAGCCATACCCAGTGTGCTGTGATGCCCCCCCAAGTCTTTGCCTCTCACAAGCTCTATCTGGCACCAGGGGTCCTTGGAGGGTGGGCACTGCCCCCAGCCCCTGCCCAGGAGGTTCCAGGCTGTGCTTCCCTCACTCCCAGCTCCTTCCCCAGCAGCAGTCACCCACTGTTCAGCTCTAAACACTTCTGTATTCAAAACTCAGATCCAGCAATTTTTTCCCCCCCCGTCCCTTAAGCTGCTTCCTTGGCTCTCTACACAGAGCTGGCAGGGAGGCTCCAGCTAAAAGAGCAATTCCTCCAGCAGCGTGCAGGGCGCCTGTCTGCATCTTCTGCAAGGGCTCCCTTTCAACACCCTGACTCAAACGCCAGCAGTCCTTCAGCCATCAGAACAAGCTGCACTCAAGCCTTGCATTTTGACTCCTTAAAAGACTTAAAAAGACTGCAGGGCCATTCCAAAAAAGCATGCTTCAGCCCTTGTATGTTTACAACAAGACATATTGGTGCTCCGTTACACAAGGAATGTGAGATGCTTTACCTTTTTTAGCTCCTTCTGGCACTATTCTGTACACTTTATAGGGATCTGAGATGTCCAGCTGGCTTCTCTCCACCAGTTCTTCAAAGTCGTTGCTCTTGTTCAAAGCACACCTTAATCTTGTCTTCCAGGTAGGGGGATCTGGTTTATCAATGCCCTCTCTGAACTTTCCTTTAAAAAGAGCCCAGGCCTGGAAACGTTTCAGATAATCAAAAGAGGGAAAAAAAAAAAATCAACTACAAGGTGCAAGTCTACAAGGCTTGAAATAGCATACCTGTGTGTGCTTATATGTGCATGAATTTACTCCCTACAGGTTTACACTAAGAGAAAAAGTAGCACAGTAAGGTAGGAAAAACAGTTTAGCAGGCACAAAAAAAAAGGGAGAAAATGATCCAAAATTAATGTGGAAATAGATGTGCTGCAGTCTCACAAGCGCTTAGCTCCACATGGAGAACTGGGAAAGGGCTGGCAGTCTCATCCCACAAACACAGGGGCCACCAGGGCAGAGCCAGGGCCACCAGGCAGGCAGCCGGCAGCAGTGGGCACCCAGCAGAGCCAGCCTGCAGAGCCAGGCAGCAAGGATGGGATGGCGAGGGACCACCGCAGAGCCTCCAGGCATCCCTCCTGCCCTGGCTGCATCCCACAACCCTGACGCTGGGCTGAGCCCTACCTTGAAGAGGGCAGCATCCTCCTCACGGTTGTAGTCCTGCTTGCCGGCGTGCTTCCAGGGGATGCGGAAGATGCTCTTCTCATCATTCTCCCACACCAGCCCCGGGTACTTGCCACTGTCTATCTGGTCGATCAGCCACTGCCGGAGTTTCCCGTTGCCGCAGCTCACTGAGTTCATCCCGCACTCGCCCGGCTCCAAGTTCATGCCACTCGTGTCGGGAGTCAGGCGGGGGGGGGTTTGGGGTGCCTCACGGAGCCCACCTCTCCACACACACCCAAGCACCAGCTCTCTGAGGGGGCTGCGAAGGAGGGGGAGAGGGGCGGTTGAGAGGAGAGGAAAACCCACAGCTCAGGTGCTGGCTGAAGTCCCTGTGTAGAGCCCCGTCAGCGGTCCCCAGTCCCCAGTGCCACACGTATCACACCAAACGGCAGCTACAGCATGCAGGGGGGCCCCGGGGAGCCCGGGAAACACGGTACAGAGCCTCAGGAAACCAGGCACAGCCCTCCACAGCACACCCCAGGCACCGCACGTGCTGCAAACTTTGACAGACTTCCCCCCTGTCCCGACACTGTTTTGCATGAACACATGCAGGTTGATGAAATTTTCATTGCAACTGACTTAAGGCGCAAAGCCCCTGTCCCACTTGGACTTCAACTGGGTTCTTACTTTTTAAACCAAAAAAGAAAAAAAAACTCATAAAATCATATTTGCATACGACAGACAAATGCACACAATTTGGAGGGCTTCACACACTCTGATGATTTATACAGCATCTCCCTGTAACATCAAAGCAGTTTTCACAAGCTCACTTAAGACACGTTGGAACACATGATGTCCTACACGCATCCATCCCTCCAACTGCTCCCAGTGTGCATATATAGCAGCATTCGTATCTATCTATCGCAGATACCTAAAAGTGGAAAGTCACCAACCTACGGAGTCTGGCACAAGGGCACTGTCGCCAAAGATGTGGGAGCTTGCAGCCAGCCCCACAGAGCCCCAGCTACGCGCAGAGGTGCACACATGCACTGGGAGCAGTGCAGCTCTGCAGCGATGGGCACCTGCCGCAAAAGTCCTAATGTCAGGACACTGACAGCAGTGATGGGGACCTGGAATCAGGTTTGTCTACCCACCCTGAAAAAGTGCTTGAATGGCTAAAAGCTTTTTTCAGTGCGGTTTTTCCCCACATTACATCTAATAAAAAAGTGATTCCTCCCTCACAGTCTGTACCTCTATACACTGGGAGATCTCCAGAGACCCTCACCAGGCAGGTGCACACTATGGGGGGCAGAAGGGCAGCTCTGCACCCCTTACATCCCTTCTCAGGGGGCAGCATCCCCCCATACACCAAACCCATTCCCCCAGCTCTGGGGCGGCATCTGCCCCACGCGTAGCCCGCTGGAGCGCACGCAAAAGACGCCTAAAAAATCCTTCCTCCCCTTCAGAGCACGAAGTGGATGCCCCCACCCGTTCCCACGACCCTCCCCAGGGCTGGGGGAACCAACAGCGCCTTCACGTCGGGAGCAGATAACAGGGCGGGTATTTTTTTTTTTTCTTTAGATTAGAGAGAAAAAAAATTTTAAAAGTCCAAACGGGTCGCTCAGTTGCCGACAGCACCAGTAGAAGCCCTGACAAGGGAAACCCGAGGAGCCCCCACCGCACATCCTCGGCTCCTTCCCGGCCCGTCGGGTCCCGCGGCGGGGCCGCTCCGCCCGGGGTGGCGGAGGTAGAGGGGCGGGGGGGCGGGGGGGGGTCCCGGCCGGCAGCGCGAGCCGCCGGCGGGGAGGGGGCAGAAGGGCGTCGAGGACGGGAGGAGGGTGCGGCGGGGCGGGGGGCGACTGGGTCAG
>VZTO01005193.1:56249-80859 GCA_013400615.1 Syrrhaptes paradoxus
AATGTATTTGCAAATAATATGTTTGCTTTGTCTTGAAATAATGCATTTAATTCACAGGCAGTCATTGCTTACTTGTTATTCACTGTCACCATCTGAGCAGCTGACATGTTGATGACCTTCACCTCTTCCAGCTCTCCCCAGTGAGTTCAGGCCGGGGCAGGAGCTGTTTTTTCAGGGAGATGAGCATCCCGAGGACTGCAGTTGCTCACCTAGTGCTGAAAGGAAACCTCTGCTCCCACCTGCTTTTGCTCTTTCTTGTTTCTTTGCCTCTTGGCACTTTGTTGAAGAAACCAAAAGCTTCCAGTTTTGCGGGAAGGGGAAATACTCCATTTTTTTAAAAACTCAACTTTTTACCACTCACCATTTCCACTTTTTCAAATGTGTTGTGTTAAATATTACTAAGCACCAGTACCACTCCCTGATTTTTAAAGGCTCACCCCCAACACAAAAGCTTCAGAAAGATAACCTGTCCTGGTGAAGTCTGGGGAGGTTTCTGGCCCTTAAAATAAAAATATAAAGCTGAACATGATGTATTGCTGCAGGAATTTAAAATTTACCACAAATAAAACAAGCCTGTCATGGAAGCAGACCAAGAAAAAAGCCAAATCTTTTTCCTGACTATTTTTAAAGAAGCATAATTTTTTAGAACAAATATTTTTAAAAGATTGTTCAGTTTTCATATGAAAACTCAAAAATTTGATATTTGACAAAACAGAAAAAAAAACTGTTAGAACTCTCTTTTCAAGGCTTTAAAAAATTACATATTTTTACTTACTTACCATAGACGGAATAGTTTATCAACTTTTATTTTGGTGTTTTCTTGTTGGTTTGTTTTTAAATGCTTTTAAATGTCTTTTCCTCCAGCAAGAAAGAAGTGGATTTCCAGGGATCTGGGGAGCACTGGGCACTGACTGGCATGTTGGTTGATTCCTGGCATGTTTTGGGCTTCTCAAAAGTCTGTGGCTGGATGACACCCCAACTGTTGGAGTTCCCATCACATTGTGAGAGCTCCATGCTCAGGGGCAGGGAGGCTGCCAATGACCATTTTAAATGGTTTTGCTTTAACCAATATTTCTTGGCTTTCATGCCAGCATAAGGTAAATATTGTGCTTGGGTTCGTTTATATCTAAGTTCAAACCCACAGCATTTCCTGGGTTCAAAAGATCAACTTGGTTTTCTGTATTTTGGGGTTGAGGTTCCACTTCAAAGAACCTGAGCTACAAGGAGATCAGTTAAATCAGAAAAGAGGGAAAGGTTAGGCTGACACAAGAAGAAAAATCACTGAAAACTAAACACCGAACATTAAAAAAAAAAAATCCACAAAATCTATACTGCATCATATGTGTTACCCATTCTGCTCCCACTACATACTGCAATTCTCTAATTAAATATAAAACTGTGTGAGTTCTCTATCCTTTTGAATTAGAGCATCTTTCTGAAAAGCCATGCAAACAGGAATTTAAATGGTAGAGAAAAGGACTCAGAAGGGATGGAGCTTTGGGAAGTTTCACAAAAACCACAGATGTAGCTGCCACTGAGATTTCTCTGCTTTAAAGAAACTGGGAGGCTCTTGTCTGTGGCCATTGCAGGGTGGAAATGGCACATATATCCCTTTGGAAGGAGATGTTCTGGAGACCACAGGTATAGCATATCCTGTACAATTTCAAACATGATTTGGTTTCATCCTGTATTGATTAGTGAGGGGTAAATCCTCAGCCTGGACTCACAGAGCAGGTGGTGACGAGGTGCAGATGGCTGTGAGAAGGAGGTGGTGGTGATGGTCCAGCAGTCTGTGCTACCTTCTTCTTTTTGATAGACAAAAGAGGAACTCACAGTCCCAAAGGAAAATATTTAGTGAGCAAGGGGGCTATCATCTAAATTATTTAAAGAAAAAGAACCCACTTATTAATTGCTCTTCCTTAGGCAGTTACACAAGGAACCTGCCTGTGTTTTTCTGCCGAGGAGAGACCTGACTTGTCATTCACAGCAGCAAAAGGCGAGTCTGGCTGTATGCTAGAGGGAGCGAATACAAGCCTTAAATGAATATACAGTGGTATTTCACCTTGAAAAGAAGTGGGTCAGCCCTATTAGATGTGTAGAAGAATGATTTAAAAGGAAACAAGTATTTGTAAACAAGGATTTCGGTGGAGGGTGAGAATGGAGTACGTCCAGTCAGAATTTCTCCTGCTATCAATGATCTGTCTAGCACGTACATAAACCAAAGAACATTTTTCTGAAAGTTTTCAGAAACATGAAACACCTTCATTACCTGCAGCACCAAATGCAATCAAACGTCACTTTACAGCCAGGTGCCAGATGAACTATGGGGTGCTCAGCGGTTTCAGCTCCAGCACCTGGATCACGGGGCGGCACAAACCGCTTAGCAGGCTGCCTGCCCTGGGCAGAGGCTTTGCTGAACTCTTGCAGGAGGGAAATCATCCTTCTACAGCCCTGTGACAATTGGGACATCTGTGTTACAGTCCTCCTTGCCAGGTGCCCTTGCAAATGAGAGGGAATGGGAGTGTGGAGGGTGCCTGACACTGCCAAGTTTTAATAAATTACTGAAGGTAATCTATCCCTTTGGGGATGTCAGCATCGGAGCTGAGGAGAGCGATGGTTGCATCGCTCCTCAGCTAGGTATGGGGTGGATTCTCCCCCATGGCCAGTACAGCCTGATGGAGCTCAGGGATGCTTCTCCTTCCTTGGAGAGCCCGGTGGCACAGTGCATCATAGATCCAAAGATGCTGAGAACACACCATAGTCTGCAAAGAGTGAGCAAACACCCCATCACAAAGGTGATGGGGAATAGAACTACTAAATGGGATGAAAGATACACAAGACCGACATGTTGTCAGAAATCAGAAGGAAAATTCACAGCATTGTGGCTGCTTTGGAAAAAAGAGATTTGGCTGCTTTCTGAAATGTCTCCCTTAACAGTGAATATCCTAAATTTTAGTAACAATGTGTTATTACATCTCCTCAGGTCTTTCTTCACTCCAGATCACAGCAGCTTTGGCTGTCACTGCATAAGGAAGGGCCATGGCAATTGTAGCGCTGCACGCGCGATGGTCTTGTCAGGAGAATAACATTTGGGACTTAGTGAAGTTTAGGTAGAAAAAAAACCTTATGCCAGGTGCTAGTCTGCATAGGTGCTGCCAGGGAGAACTGGAAAAGCCCTGCACAAGCGAGAGCATGCGCAGACACATCCAGAGGATTTCCTACGGGCAGCCTTTAGTTTTCTAGTGACTTGCTTCACGGTGGCTGAAGCAAAGTGTGCTGAGCACCCAGGGGAGATTTCAAAGGTAGGGAAGGAAATTCTCAGTGGCAGCGGGGTGCTGCTTTCCTTTAAGTGGCATGGGAAAAACTCCCCTTTTAAAATGCATTGTCCACCTCGCTTTGTTTCACTTTAACTCAGGAAAATTCTGAATATTCTCTGAATTCTGCCTGACAGTTGATGCTGGCCCATACTACCTTCTGAGGAGTCAGCAGCTGCTGTGACTGTTGACAGCTGACGCAGCCTGGATGGCCTATTGTATTCACTTTTGTACCAGATTGCTCTTTTCTAATGGTTTAAAAAAAAAAGAAAAATGAAAAAAAAGATCTCTGCATGCATGGCTACCCTTTGTTAGCATGAACAGGAAGGATACTCTGAAGGGTGACTTACTAGCATGAGTGAATGCTTCCCTTCTGAAGCAAAATAAAGTTTTTCACATCGCCAGTGATACAAGCTTAGCCACGCATCCTTCTACTGAAGGTGCTGCATGCTAGAAAACACCAAGAAATTCCCTCACCCCCTTAGCTTTACTCATTTTGTTACGTAATTTTTTTTTCTTTTTGCTACTGGTCCAAGCAAGATGGCATGAGTAACTCGCCATTGGTTTTCCTGCAGCACCTCAAGCCCATCACAGGACAGTTCATCAGTTCATCCCTCCTGATTATCACCTCTGTATATTCAAACCTGCCAGACCTACAAAGGCTCCAAAATCCCCTTGTGGCACTTCTCACTGCTTGAGAAGCATACGAATCGCTGCCAACGCGTGCTGTAAAGAGCAGAGTCAAAACTGCTGGGTGTTTTAAAGCTTCTCTGACCCTTTTCTTTCACAGACATTTAGTCCTGGAAGATGGGAGAATTTACCTGTGGCAGTGTAATGGTATGAGAAGGAGAGGAGCAAAGCGATTTCATTTTATGTAAGGCAAAATCTTGTTACGTCTCTTTATGACTGTGTTAGGTTTTGGGACACACTGGCTGCTTTGAGAAAAAAAAAGAAAGAAAGAAGTGGCCACTTGGTGGCCTTAACAAACTGGTACTCAAAGGACTGAAAGCCAGATCCTGCTGTCACTGAGCTGGGGAGGAGTTTCCCCACTGGCTTCACTGGGAGTAAAGCATCCAGGCCAGCAGCTGCCTGTTGCACAGACACAGACAGTCTGGGTCCTGCCCGTGCAATGGGCTGCCTGCTGCTATACTGCCCGAGCAGCTGTGAATTACGAGGTTTCCCTCCCCAGCTGCAAGGCAATGACTTTTAAAAAGACTTTTTGAAAAGGACAGACAGCGGCATTTAAAGTGATGTGGACAAAATTCCCTCCTGGCACAGTGCTTCTCGGGTAACGGTAGATGCTCCACATAAAAGAGCACATGGACTGGGGCTTCCGAGGCATCTCTCGGGTGAGGACTGCACTGCACAGTTACTTGCAAACATCCTCAGCACTGGCACACCATGTTACTGACAGCAGTCCCAGGGATGTTCCCTGTCCATCTAAACTCCAGCCTGAAACCTAGACCAATATCTACTTTATGTGCAATGTATCTCAATATGTTAGGGAGAGCACCATCTCCATTAATCCTGTGTTTGGGATAGGTGTGCGTTTCCACGTCAAACAGTCAGATGAAGTCCTCTCCAAGAAGGACTGGGAGAGCTCCAAGGCCTGCTGCTCAATTTTTGTACAGCAAATGAGGATTGTAACACATTGTTGGAGAAGCAGCAGTACAAGCTGTCCTCATTAGGAGAAAAAAAAAAAATTGTCTGACAGTGACAAGGAACTCAAGAACATAATTATTGCTGCCTAGGGCTCGTTTGGGAACCCATATTAACAAGGGCTGCTCCAGCTCTGCTTGGGACCAATTCTTTCCTCTTCCCTCAAAGATCCCCTTGAACCAAGTTCCCATAATTTTGACGCTCGCCAGAGGCTGAAAAGATCCTTTTGGGAACTCCCAATCTATAAATTTACACTTAAAAATATTAACTCACATTTCCAGAGCACAGAGACCATTCAAGGAAGGTCTATAAGGCAGAACAGGGTTGTTCCAGCTGGAGAAGTGACACAGAGTGGCACAAAAGAAGCAGAGTCACCTCCGTCTTCGGATTATGAATGCACAAAGCAGCTGTGGCACACAGGATCAACAACAAGCGTAGGTGCCTCCAGTGCCTCGGGATGAGGATGACTGTTGGTGTCACTAAACAGCACAAAAAAAGGAACCATGCAATACCTGCAGAACTCAGAAAAATTATTCAGCTTAGTGCACACCTTCATCAAGCTCCTCAGAGCTCCAGGGAACAGAGGTTGTCCGCCTGCAACATGATCTTCCAGCTGTATTTTTGGCTTCCTTTCCCTCCTCCATGTAGGCAGGACTTCAAAGTACAAAATGTAAGCACAAAGAGTAGAAAGCTGGGGTCAGCTTCCCACTGCTCAGGAGAACATCGGATGTCAGCATGGGCTTATGTACTCCAAGTCTGCAAATCCTAAATCACAGAATGTTAGGGATTGGAAGGGACCTCGAAAGATCATCCAGTCCAATCCCCCTGCCGGAGCAGGAACACCTAGATCAGAATCTTCTCTACCAGTGCATTCATGCTTTCTCCTCTCATTGCCACACCATTACAGTGGTGCTGTAACCATTGCACTGCCACATACGGTTCACTGGCAGCCAGGTTGTCTATACACACCGGACCGAAACCATGGGTTTGGTTAGTCATCGTCTTGTCATTGCTGGGGTTTTTTTGGTGCACTGAGATACAATAGTCAACATTCATTATTGAAGAAGAGACTTTTTCCTTTCATCTTGCTGTTTACATGCAATATCAGCCATCTTCTCTGCCCTCACAGAAAATCCAGAACAAAAACTTAACTCTGCCTCACTGTATCTTTCTCAGGAAACTGGTGCAGTTCCTGAAGGTTCCTCCAAATTTTCCTTCCAGCTCCCACAGGTGCCGCTATTTGCTTGTAGAGCTCCCCCCTTGTGATAAAGCAGCAGGAAACCAATGGACCAAAATCAAAGCCTTGCCTGGCTTTCCTCTAAAAACGTCATTATGCTTTTCTCTTACTCCACTGAGCCAGGCCACTCCAACCCCATTAAGATCAGGTTATATCTGTTATGACTGTCCACCTTCAGGGTCCTAACAAGTGCGCACTGTGACTGTCCAACACACCAGAAACTGAGGATCATTGGTGCACAGCTCTAGAAGACTGTAGAAAAAGAGAAATTTGATGACAACCCAAAGTCATACAATGATCGTGAGCTTTTCTTTTGGATTACATTTTGTGTGTTACTTTCAAAGGTTGTCACAGTGGCCATCTGCATAAGTCAACCAGCTGTCATGTTTGTTGTTCAAGCCATCAGATGCTGGAGGATTTTAAACACACTACCTTGCTGGAAGTTCTTTTGAAACCTTAAGGTTAGGCTACATGTCATCAGTAGTCTTGTTTAAATAAATAAATTACCCCTCTCTAGAATGTAATCTTCATAAAATGTTCCCATACCTTACTATTATTGACAGGTGGAAGGGAACGTAGATCATAAGAGGTTTCCTTTTCTCTGACTCCTATGACTTCCTTCCAGGAATGACTTTGCATCTGCAGGACCTGATAAAAATCATCCCTACAACGTGAAGCTCCTGTTTCCTAAAGCTGCAACATGATGTAACAGACCAAGAATATTCATCACCCACCTTTGAAGAGTGGCTAAAAAGCAAAACTGCCCAAAGCATTGTTGACTTCTGAAAACGTGCATTAAAGGCTTATCTCATGATTGCACTCATGTTTAAAGCTTCCCTTACAGGTCTTCAAGGCTAATCCTCTCCCAAACAGAACATGTTCAGTATTACCCATGCACAATCAGCTCGCAGTTGAATAGGGTACGACTTACCCAGTTAGCCAGTAAACCATGCCATGGGTCTGTGGTCAGCTCACGGGCTTACCCCTGGCCTGGCCCTGTGCACTCAGACCTGGCTGCACCCGAGCCCACAAGCCCTCCGGGAAGGCAGGGCATACCCCGTGTCAGAGCACCCAGCCAGCCGGGATGCACAGGCAGGCAGTCGTCATCACTGCACAGGTTTTACTCTAGGCGATGGAGACATGACCCCATTTATTGCCATTTCCCGGCGATGGCTATTACACGCAACTTCATTATCAAGTATTTCCTCCAGGAACCATCTTGGTAGCTTCTATCAAAATGAGGTTTCTAGTATCTCATCATGTCCCTTCTCAAACAAATGTACTCCTCAACCGCAATCCAGCACTACCTAGAGAAGCTTCTGCTTACTTTAAGTGCAAGTGCTTGCTTAAAATATCCACTGCCTATCTGCCCTCCCTCTCCCCCCCAACACGCACACAGGTGGAAATTCTCTTGCTCAGATGTTCACAGGACTTGGATAAACACGAAATTAGAACAAGGCTTACTTAAAACAACTACTAATGCCTTTCCTCTGTGGTCCACAAAGCATTCTTGTAACCAAAGCCACAAAAAGGAGGTACTTTTCAACAAGCTGTGTGGATTGATTCACTGGTTACTGTCTCTTCCTCCCCATTATTGTTTCCCATCAGAGCTGGCAAATCATTCCCAGAGCGCTCACCAAGCCATGCTCTCCCTGCTCTTACCTTGGCTATTTCCACAGCCCGTTTCCTCAGACGGGTTATCTGCAGACAGGTAAATCATCTCTTAGTTCCTAACCACCCTCCTATATGTGCTTCAAATGAAAAGTGGATAAAACTGCTTGACTTTGTTGAACAAATGAACAACGCGTTCAGCAATCATCTTCATTCAGTCTTGAAGGGAGGGAGGCCTGGAGGGACTAACCCAGCCTAGTGCTGGAGGCAACCAGGGAGATCACAGAAACCTTGGCCATCAGGGGAAAGACAGAGGCTTCTCCAGTACACAGTTGGGATCTACTCTGGTTCAAAGTTGAAAGTTTTCCTTTTTAACTGAGGTGCCCGCAGCAGGCACTGCAAGTTCTCCAACCCTGCTTGAAGTCCAACGTGTTTCAAGGCACCGAGGTTCCCAAATCACTCAAAGGGAGGGTCGGTTTCCCCCAGCAATGGCCCGATAGGCAGCACTGACTGCATTTCATACAACCACAACACATTCCGAGTAGAACAGCCAAGACAAGGGGGAGTCCCTTCCTCTGCTGCCTGGAGTTTCCAGGCCCTTTTTGGAAATGAAGCAAATTCATGTCTTCCATTCAGCACAGGAAAGACATGGACCTATGGGAACGAGTCCAGAGGAGGCCACAAAGATGGTCAGAGGGCTGGAGCACCTCCTGTACGAGGACAGGCTGAGAGAGTTGGGGTTGTTCAGCCTGGAGAAGGCTCCAGGGGAACCTTATTGAGGCCTTCCAGTACTTAAAGGGGGTCTACAAGAGAGATGGGGAGGCACTCTCGGTCAGGGAATAGAGTGATAGGACGAGGGGTACTGGTTTTAAGCTGAAAGGGCAAATTTAGATTAGATAGCAGGAATAAATGTTTTCCTGTGAGGGTGGTGAGACACTGGCCCAGGTTGCCCAGGGAAGCTGTGGATGCCCCATCCCTGGAGGGGTTCAAGGCCAGGCTGGATGAGGCTTTGAGCAACCTGGGCTAGTGGAAGGTGTCCCTGCCTGTGGCAGGGGGGTTGGAACTCGATAATCTTTAAGGTCCCTTCCATCCCAAACTGTTCTATGATTCTATGATACAGTCCAAAAGTAGCAGCAGCTTGCCCAAGCTTCTTCCTCCTCCAGTTCTCATCTGCCAGAACAACTTTTATTAGATGTATTTGCCATATGCACTTTATTTCCAGAGCAAGCCTAGGGGAAAACCAGGACATCACTTTTTTTCTAGTCCCACTTCAGCATCTCTCTGTCACAAAGGTATTTTAACACCCGAGATGGTGAGTAGTTACCGTCTTTAGCAATGCGCAGCCAACACTGATGCAGTGCTTTTCATCAGGGTCTTTGCAGAGCCATACCAGGGAACGTCACAACACTTTTCCTCCCCATTTTATTGGGAAAATTAAGCAAAACAGAACCGAAGCAAGTTGCACAGCCACACAGCAAATTGTAGATTTGGGAACAGAACCCCGAATGCCTCTCAGTCCAGCATTTTATGGCTTGGACAAAGCTGGCTGTCTCAATACGCCTTCTTGGTAAGCCAAAACCACAACTTTTGAGTCAAAAATGACGACTGAACTCCCAGCCTGTCTTACTGTATTGCAGGTGCTCTTGTAACCCTTTCTATGCCATTTTGAAAATTTATGTGCATATCAGGGATGTATGATTTTTAGCATGAAAAGCCCGGCTAGAAATACATGAGATCTCACAAGATAAACATCCACTCTAGTGCAATCAACTTGATGTAAGGTGACCAGCCCAGGGAAATGAAGGTCAACTAAACATATCAGAAACCTCACCTCAGTCCCTTGAAAAGAAAATATGGCTAAAGGAGTATTTATGATCCTTCCAGTGACAGCAAAGTCCAGAGTGCACTTGCAGTGAACGAGTACGTTACTATAATATACCCTGACGGGTTTTGTATGGTGACAAGTCTTTTCCCAGTCCTCCCCCAAACTTATTCCTGGTGGTTGAGTCATACAGTCTTACCCAGCTGAGAAATGACAGAGGTATATGTGCACAGCCTCCAAGATTTGCAGAAATGCAAATGGTTTCCAGTATTCTCAAACAGAAGAATCATTTTTTTCTGGGGTAAATGGTAGCACTAGTCAGTAAAAGCCCAACCAGTTCACTTGTGTGCAACAGAGGCACCTTCTGCATCTTGCCAATGGGCCCAAGCTGCAGACTTCTGCAAAAATGAGGCATTACGCAGAGGAAACAAGCTGTTGTGTGACATCCCCTATCTTCCAGAGGTCTTTTGTCAGGTCTGATAAGAACACTGCAAACCAGATGTTATCAACTAAATAAGCTACCTAAGAACAGAAGAATCACACGTTTAAAATCTGAGGATTTGACAAAAGTTTGCACAGAACTCACGTTTGGGTGGGTTGGTGTTTTTTTTTTCTTTTCTTCTTTTTCTGAGACATTCAGCAATTACATAAGCCATTTTGCTGGGAAGTTACATGCTGCAGACTTACTTGCAAAGACTTCCAAAATGCAATCCATGTGAAAATAAGCAGTGAGCACGCATAAACACAGCTGTATTTCGGACATCTCAAACACATTCTCTAAACACAAGGCAGAGTTTTCCTCTACGTAAAAGCTTTCAACAAAGTCCCACCTTGCCTTAAAAAGCGAGAAATACAGAGAATAAAGCAAAACACTGTTTGTAGTCAGTAACCTGCATATGATCCTGATCCACCAATGAACATTGCTTTTTGGCATACAAATAAAAGTTAAATATCCCTTTTTAATTTTTCAAGTGTCAGGTTCAACACCGTCACGCATCAGTGTTACTTTTCCAAAACATCCAGGGCTGTGCAGGAGCCAGACTGCCACGGAAAATGACACCACCTACAGAAGTCATGGCAGGCTTGGCAAACACGCACCACCAGCACCGCAACGGGACAAATGCACAAACAACAGAACTGTATTTGTTAACACAATTAAATCAGCAACCATACAACATAAGTTTTTTTCTAAATACACGTTTATAGGAAATAAATTGTTTGCAAGCCACACACTGACACTTATCCTGACTCAACAGTTCTGGTAGAAATACTAGTAATTTAAAAAAAAAAAAAGAAAGAAAAAGGAGGGGAAGGAAGGGAAGATATTCAAGGAACTGTAACAAAAATCCCATCCCCTGTATCTGCCAAATTAAATAAAAATTCACTTTCAGAAAGAGGAGAATCAGAACTCAGACTTTCAAAGGGTCCATTTGTAAATGCATCTGCCCAGACCTAAAGCTTTGCTTTGCTAATGCCTGTGTGAATAGATGACCAAGCAAGCAAACAACTTAAAAACACTTTGCACTTCAAGTAGCTTGGAATGTCTTGGTTCTGGTCCCTCTATTCATAGTTCAGCGAATAATGAAGGATACAAACCTGCACACTCATAATTGCCTCAACTAAAATGGGAACTGGGTGCCGGTCTGGCTGAAAATCCCATCTTTGGATTCCGCTTGCAAATGAATTTTACTTCCAGTTTACTGCAATGTGTTCAGCTCACGCAAGCAGAATCGAGTATCCTACAAGGACTGAGCTCTGCAGTAGTTCAATGGCAAAAAGGCACCCCCTGCTCACACTTCATTAGCTGCCTGCTCCTCATAATCACACTAGAAACTTCATGGAAATTACAGAAAGTCATCTTGCTACTCACAAGCTACTCACTTTTGGTAAACTGCATTTTGCATCATTCACTAGAGCAAAATACACATTCACACATATAAAAAATAAAATAAATGCAACAATGAAATAGTTAAACGTACAGGAGCTGGGGCACATGGAAAACAAGAGCTACCTTTAAAGCTCTTCTGAGAGCAAAGCATGAAAATAGCCATTTCTGTTGCACGCTTTGTGTCTCCAGGGGTTTCTACAGAAATGCTGTAGAGTGCAAGATCATCCTCCTCATGCCATCTAGTATTTTCTAGAGATCAATGTCATTTTCCTTTCCCCAGTACAATCTTCTTGAGACGGTGGAAGGACTCTCGTAATCTGCTGGCAAAGCCCAAACTCCTTGTTGGGCGAGGAGCACACCTAAGGGCTTGGGGGCTTCTCCTCTAGTTCCCTCTGTTTATGGCATGGTGGGACAAGACCGCATCAATCAAATCAGAACTGCCATTTTCTAGAACTCACAGCCGTTGCGTCAGAGATTCAATGACACAAGACACACAGCTGGGAACAGTAGTATGGCACCAGGGCTGCAGCACAATTTTTGCATGTGATTTGGGTAAAAATTGCCCTCAAGAGGTGCTAAGTGGTCAACAAGAAGACAAAGCAGCAGTGCATTTTTCATTTGGAAACTGTGATTTTCCTTTGGGGGTAGGGGGAAGCCTCCTCTGAAACTTAAGACATTTCCTAGTTCACAAGGGATTATATTTTAAACACGTTTTCTGTCTCATCAGTTCTACAGCACATAAATCTAAGACATTGTTATTGATAACAGATAGGGGAAAGGAAGTAATTACACTACTAATTCAAGCTTCACATAGCAGGCTGTATTGAATTTAAACTCTTTTCCTAGAAAGATAGGAATAGGAATGAAACACGCGTTAATAAAATCACAGGCATCCCACTTACATTGAAGATGAATTCAAAGACATTATGAACAAGGCACATCTAGCACAAAGCTGTCTACAGACACATTAACTTTATTCTAGCAGAGGATGTTATTATTTGAGTCCCTGAGATCCCTTAGGAAACATCCACACATTCCCAGCAGTCTGTAAACTAACAAATGGAGGAGAGGGCAAAGAGACCCCAAAACCCATTGTGCTTGAGCATCTAACTTTGCCTTCGTGACAAGGGGGTTCCACTGCAAGAGCAGTTCAGCCTTCAGCAACGACCAGACTGGCCAGAAGATCTGGCTACTTAGGCACGACTGATTCTACTTTCAGGTTGGTGGGGTTTTTGGTATGGCTTGGGTTTTTTCTTTTTTGATTTTTTCCAATGCCAGAATTACCCTCTTAGCAGAGGTAGTGTCAAACCAGAAATTCAGTGTGTTATCTGTGGGAATTTAAATAGGGCTTTTCCCCCTCTTACACTAAGTTTTTCAATTTTTTTTCCCCCCCAAGAATCATCATTTGCCACTTACATCAGCTTCCTCTGACAAACCGCTATGGAGACCCTTGAGTCTTGGCAGTTGATAAACCAGCTAAGTTTTACAGCTAATTAAGCCCAAAACCAGTACACTATGGAAAAGAAAGTATTTCAAAAGAATAAAAAATTTGGATCCACCACACAACCCTGGGCCAGCAACAATAAGTAAGAGAGCAACATGCAACATCCTCTTAACAAACTAGTATCAAGAGATGCTTGTGCTGCAGATTCTTGAACTCATCTGGAAGAACTTGGTGAAGAGAGGGGAAGTCTCAAGAAGTCTGTGTGCAGGAGAAAGAAATATAATAAAAATAATAATAATAAACAATAACAATGACAACCAACAAAATTAGTTCGTCTGGTACTCTTACTGTACCTGCAGGGATACAAACAGCCAGTAGAAGCCTTCTACACACTTACTGGTTTCAAGAAATACACAAACAGAGCAGGTGTTAACATTTACTTTTATTTATAAAAAAATTGTAGAACATATTAAATACAAACATTTGGAAAAAGCAATCAAGGCTTCGCTAAGGTGCCCAGGAAAAGGAAGACAGAGAATCAAGAAGCTTACCAGGTTCAGAGTTTTTAAAATAGATGAAGTAATTACTACAACTTTTCACTGACTTCTTTATAGGCAGTGGTCATTATAGCAACCAACATTATTACTGTCCTTTTTAAAAAAACAGAGATATGATTTGCCATATCTTCCCACTCAAGCACAAAACGTAAGGAAGCAACTCTTTCCAGGTTAAAAATCAGGGTAATAAATACTTATGCATTTACCCATTACCTACGTTGTATAATACTAAATATTTGCTTATAATCACACACGGGTATCAAGTTTAGCCCTCAAAAAAATTGATTATACGTTTCAAGTCTGGATATTCAATAAAGTGTTATAAACTTTACACATATTCCAGTGAACACCAAAATGAGGAAAATGTTTTGAAGTACAGAAACAAAATAACTGAATGCACTGTCTATGCTATAAAGACCAACTACTAAGAGGTGGACTAGGGTCTGGGCATGTTCCAGATAGCTGGAAAGTCCTACAAATTGCCACTGAAAGGGCTGTCTGGAAGACAAATCATACCATGTTCTCAGACTGTGTTAGCTCCTCTCCCTTTCTAAAAGGCCAAACATGAGAATTGTAGCTACTCTCTCGTCTGCACCTTGAGGTAATAAAAGAGTAAACTATCAGTCTGCTCCCTACATGGAAATCCCTGATGCAAGTTTTCTTTCTGTTGCTCTTTTACCACTCTCATATGCAGTATGCAGTACACACAGACCACTAAACAAGATGCAGAAGCAAAAGACTACAAAAAATGCCTCTTCTGTCTTTTAAAAAGAGAGAAGCACTTCCACTTGCTGACAATATGGCACTCCCTCCATCTTCCTGCTTTACCCTGTATCCGCTTTCAAGCTGCAGCATAATGCACACTGATATGGCTATATGACCCTAAAGCCAAATTCAGTTCTTAAAAAAAAAAAAAATCCTACTTGTGGGACAGACTCTTTGGGGATAACCAAACTATTAAAAAAATCCAGTAAAGAGAATTTTGAAAACACGAACATTAACAGGTGTCTCCCATTCATACCTGCAAGAGCATAGGCACAATGCTTCTGACAAAGCTGCCCTTCGGAGACAGGCTGAAGTTGTGCTACATATCCTGTTACGGGTAGAGGGTTGAACAAATGGACCAGCATCCTGAACGTGTGTCAGACCCTGGTACCGAGGAAAGCACTTGCCCATTACCACATCCATCCTCAGAGCACAGAAGGGACTGCCAATGCGGGCACTGCTGTGCTGGAATTCCTAAACAGCCAGTTATTTGCAGAATCTTCCAGAAGAGCTCAATACCTCTCTTACCAGGCAAACACAGAGCAGTTGCTCAATATACCAAACAGGTAGTTGTTCATTTAGCTACAACCTTGAAAACAAAGTCAATTCCAGCACCTTTCCCAAATCCAACAGCAACCCTTACGGCAATGCAGATGTGATTATCCTGCTCTCGCTGTGTTCAGTACACTTAAAGCACTTGGTGCAATGACAACCCTGACGCAGGCTTGGACTCAGACGAAATGGTCTGGCCAGTCCCACCTCATTCCCTTTTTTGGCAATTATTGATATGGAAGATCCGTATTTCACAAGCCATAACATATATTTTCTGAAGGTACTTTACAACAGATATCTAACAGCCAGAGCTTGACCCCAAAAGGCATGCTCCCATCCCAAGAATTCACTGCCACCCAAAGCAAGCAGGAAATCACATGAAGAGGAATCTTGTGAAGGGATGGGAGGTCAGAGTACCCAAAGGAACTGGAAGAGACAACAGTCTAAACGATTTAGTATGCTGACTGCTGCTCACTCAGTCCTCAGCTGTTAGCACGACATACACCACATATGAGGGTTTTGTTTTTGTTTTTTTTTAACCTGGCTGTTTGGAAGGTATTCTTTTATTTTCTGGAATCTTCAAGAACAACAGGCCTTCCATCCTCTGAGTCAAAGACATGATTTTGGCATCAGTGCCTCCCCCATTACAACGTCAGAAATCAATCCACTGCCAGCATCCCTAGTGCTGTATTTGAAGTCGTGCTCTTAGAATACACTTCAGTCGGGCAATGGCTCCATTGCAGAAATACACAATGTCACCGAGAGTGGAGTATGGCCCATAGCTTTTTAGCCTAGTTTACAACATATTTTACAAATCCATTCCTACAAAACTGATCACAGCAAAATATATAGCGGTTTTAAAATGACAGAAAGTTGAATTCAAACAGCTCAATTTTTAAACCAGTGAGAAGTATGGGAAATTTTAAAACAAAATAATAAACTTCTCAAATACAGACATTTGTGAAATAAACACACACACATACACTCACACACACCCCCACTAACTTCATTCAGTGTCAGATTAAGATTACACAAGGCAATTTTCAAGGTTGCATTTACAACCACAATGACAAGGACAGCATTTTTGAGGTAGCTGAAGTCAAAGAGCAAACCACAGCACAAGCAAAGAAACAGGTGCTCGCATTCACACCGAGCCCACTCTTTGGAGACACGTTATCATGTGCGCAGGAGCATGTGTTGAAGAGGCACGTGTTCCATGGGGAATAAAGTTCAGCGGCACTGGAGACCTGAGAAACTATTCTCCAGAGAAGCTTATGTTGGGAGACCAGATGCACAATCAAGGGACCACCGTTTAAATCACTGCACATCAGCTGAGCTGTGCTAACAGTCTCAGTGCTCTTGGCCGGCGGCAGTTCTACCGACAGCTCTGTCTCACGTGCACTGAAGCAAGTACAACTGTGGCAGTTGAAGCTGTTATTACTCAGAGCTGTCTGTCCCACTTCTTTCCTAGATGCTATTGTTGGTAGAAAGGTACACGTACCCATACCTCACCTGCTCCAGTTTGCAGTCTAGCATTCAAGCTCAAGCCCACCTCCACATTATTACTTGCCAATGGACTGTGAACAGGAGCAGCAAAGACACAGACTTGAGTTCCCTTCTTCAGGTGCAATAACATCTTTGCCACATTACTAGTGCAGAGATGTCAAACTGCCACAGTTTGAATCACCAGACTTCATCTCTCAGAGCCCTTTGCTAGCAGACAACGAAAGGAGCTGAGCTAACCTCACAGCAAATGCCAGACAATGTGGGCATATGGGGACAATGGCTGTGGCTGGCTGACAAACTGGCTCAGCCACAGTAACTGGATCACACTTCTGGGCACACAGAGAGCTTGATCCTGCCCAAATTATAAAAATACATGAAACACAGTCATAAACACACACATAATGTAGTATTTTCATCAAGAAGCTTTCTACAAATCAACTGTTTGCATGATTACTGCTGAGAGTCTTGAAGATGGGATGGAAATTATGGCAAGATGTTTTCCAAAGGTANTAATTAGGTCTCTGTTGTGTAGTTACTGTATGAGAGAGATGGCACAGATGAGAAGTTGTTATTCCACTGTCTTCCTCCAGTGTTCTGCTGCAACTCTGCCTGCTCTTTATATTTGCTCAGAAGATTTTTGGCTTCTTGCAGATCCTGAGAAGAGTTTTCCCCATATTCTTCTTTCAGCCACTGCCTGAACTGCAGAAATTGAACATACATTAAAAATATGATGAAACAGTAACATGAGACTGACGCACAAGTAATACTCCCTCCTGTCCTACAGAATTTCAAGAGCCTTTAAGAACAGAAGTAGTTTAAAGAAAAGCACTCCAAATATTGCATATCCTTCAATAGCAGCACAGGAACACACATTTGAAATCACTGAGATCCCTTACATCCCCTAAAATGACACACTTGCATTACAGCTTGACTGACTGGAGAGATACAGAGTAAGGAACACCCACCAGGCAAGGATGGCCTGGATTTAAAAGCACCCTCCTCTTATCTCCACAGGTAGATACTGTATAAATGCACCTATCTCCAGAAGCAGATTTCCTTGACGGAGACCTGCCTATTGATAGCTCCCTCTCACATTACAGGGAAGAGTGGAAGTCATATCTGTTCACTTTCTCTATTGCACTCAACTTTATAGACCCTTTATCAAATCCTTCTTTGTAATTTCTTTGCCAATTGAAAAATTAGAGTCCGCTCAGTCATTCCTGACAATCTTGTTGCTCTTCTCTGCAGAAGCATCAAGTAGACACAGAGCCCACCTGTTCTGTCCCAGTGGGGATGACACTCCTGTGATCATTTCTCAAGTTTTAACTTTTCTGGTTTTGTGCTGTTTGGGGCTCATGGGGAGCTTTATCCATAAGACCATTTACTAGGACATTGGGAGATAAGACTTCAACATAGTTGCTCCCTCCCATTCCTAAAAGATCGTTAAGGTCCCGAGTCAAATCTGAAGCTGCAGGCTATCCTGTGGAAGGTTTGGAACTGGTGCAAAGCCTTTTATGACCTCTGTGACTAAACCCCTTCCTGTAAGACCAACATTCTAAAGGATCCCATTCCAGAAACCCCACAGGATACCACCCTACAGTGGCACAGCAAAACACCCATGCTGCTGAAATCAGAAAAAAGTTCATGCCCTCGGCAGATGGCATTCTTCCACTGAAATCAGGTGTGTAAACAGACACCTGCTAAGGATGTGGTTGCTGTTAAGAGACAGTAGGAAACTACAGCCCAGCCAGTGACTACAGGTGGATATTTCTTTTTGCAACCTACAGCCTCCCCCTCAGTGAAAAGAGGCAGAATATGCCGTCCATGGTGGATGAAAAAAGAGAGACGTTACTGTCTTTATCAGGCTATTTGCATATAGCCTTAATTGTCATTGCTGTTAGCCCAGACCAATTAGAGTAGAAATGACTGTAAGGGAGGAAGGAGACACGTCTGGAAAGTCCCCCCTGACTTTTGTCTCTTAAAAATCAGTTACTCTACCATTTACACCAGTTCCAAACGATCCAGGAAACATTCAGTTAAATATTAAAAAAACGCAAATATTTACAGTTTCAAACTGCATCATGCAAAACAAATGGTAATTTCTAAACTCTGAGCTTTGTGCAACAGAATGAATGTGGAATAAAAAATAGCCTAAATGTATTTTGCTTTCCAATTCTGGTTTGCCTCTGTTGTTGTTGATTTTTAATAAGCACAACAGGCACAGAGAAGAGCAACATGCTGAGCAATGGAAACAGAGGGAATGGCCAGAGTAGGTTGTTAACATAAGTGGAAGTCACCGATCACCCACGGGGAAAAGGTCTTTTGCGTGGGATGGATCTTTTTAGGGGTAAGAAACTGATTTTTTTTTAAATGAAAACCACTTTGCATTCTTATTGTTCCCACAATTCACCTAGGCCTACAAAGCCTTCAAAACCTAAGAAGAAAAAAAGGGTCAGATCTGAGACTGCTCTACACATCAGAAAGTGTATTAAGTCTCAGATGCAGAAGGTCGGGGGGGGACACAACACATAAGTCATAATGAGAACCCAGTTTAACTCCTGGATAGCAAAGATTTCTGATCATGATTTCTTTCCCACTTACCATTCCAAATGAATGTGTTGGGGGGGTTGCACTATTTTTATGCAACTGGTACTTAGAGGCTGGTCTTTCTGCAGCATTCTTAGCAACTCTCTGTTTTTACCCTGCTAAAAGTGTCAGTCTTCTATTGCGCCTTAGCACACATGAAGCAATCACTGGATTGAGAGCACAGCTGGGCAGGAGGTGTGTTTAGATGTTTTGTTTTATCTCTTCTCCCATCCAGCATTCCCTGATACCTTTCACGGTTCTATTCACACCTCCCCACTGGAGCAGGCTTGGCCAAGAAACCACTCCCTCAAAGGAAAACAGGGAATCAGATAAACCAGCCAGGCCCTAGCATAATAAGAAGTAGGCCATGATCTGAGACTTGGGGTTGTGCTTTGCAGCTCATTTGTCTCTAGTTCACTTACCTGATCCACACTGTGTTTTTCAAAATCCTGTAGCTGCCTCTGGAAGCCCATGTTAGGATTGGCACAGGATCTCGCTGCACGCACAACAGACAGTGCATCTTCCCAACCAAAGTCCGTGATGGTCATGATATAAGCAACCACCAGTGTTACACTCCTGGAGACACCTGCAAGGCTGCATGAAAAAGGAGGTAAAATAAATTGTAGTAGTGTTGTACTTCATCTATCACAGTTAAAGCATCATTTCCCAACATCACAGCAGACTGCTGTTTTGCTTGTCACCAGGAAGAAATGTTACAGTATTTGAGTTGAAAGGTTTTGGTGCTGCTTTTTCAAATGCATCAGAACTAATCTATGACAAGTTTGAGAAAGTGGGTTCTGAGTGGTAATTCATATGAGACTGGAAAGGAAAAAATAAGTATTAAGTCTTCACAAAACCAGGGGACAGTACCCATGTTCTAAGTTAGATTTGGTTTTTAATAAGCTATAAGTCACCCACTTTCTTCTGCATATATAGATCGCAGCAGTGAAGTAAAACCATTCCTTCTCCACCACAAAGGCTTCAATTCCATGGGGCTGAAATGAACTCTAGCTGAGCTGCTAAAGTATGTATGTCTGGTTGCTTGAGCTCTTTTCCACTTTCTGCTATCCATGTACTGTGCAACTTCAACTCTTAAGACTCCAGTTTCCCCACATGAAGTGCTGGGATAAAGTAGCAATCATTCACTATTACTGGTTTGACAGCGCTGGATAAAAAAACTCCCAACTACTACTACTATGAGAAAAAAGCATGTGTTTGAATTACATTTGTACCATTTCACTCGGCATTTTGAGAACATTTTACTCTCTTGAAATGCTTCACAAGTTTAAATATGTGTTTTTAAAACTGTCAGAATTCAGACAAATTATCCCTGTTGAATGTACATGGAGATCAACCAATGACTCGTGCACAGCCCTATAAAGAGCCAGCAGCAAACTGAGGATTTATGCCCAGGGCCTGTCTACAAGTCCAGTGTTCAAATCATGAGATGACTCTGATTCAAGATAAAGACTTAGATAAGTCACTTGGACATACAGCACAACGACTACAACCAATAGCAGACAGCAAGAAAAAACCCAGGGTGGGATTTCCTTTTCTATTCTCTACAGTCCCAGGAGCATCTCTCCAATCAGAGACTTGCTATTAACAAATGCGATGTTTGAATGCTTCAGTGGTTTACAGAAAAAAAGGGGGGAAAAAAAATTCTGTTCAGAGGAGAATGTTTTTAATAGCTCTGAAGTCACCAAAATAGTTGTTACAGAAATTAATCAAATTATTAGCATTATGGAAATAATCTTTAGAAATACAGTGATTAAAATAATGCTAAATAAATAATATGTCTCTAGTCAATATATCTCTAGTCAAATCAATCCTACAAAAAGACTTGACAGGAAGAGAAGGTCAGGAAGAATGTCTTGGGCTCCTTTTATCTCTGGGAAGCTTCCCACGCCAGTGACCCAAAAATCCTAGCATGAGGCTTGGCTTTAATAGCATTTTCAAATCTTCTGGGGCTCTTCAAATAAAGACAGCATTTCAGTCCAAGAGGATTTTGCTATGAAAAGGAGGTGAACACTAACTTATCATTCAAATTATGAACATCCAAATCAAGGTGGACAAACTCTGAAGACATATTTTTGGCAAGTGGTATACATACCAATGAACTAGGCAGCCTTCACCTGTAAGCCGGCACTCGTGGATAAATTTTATGCTCTCTCTGAAATGCCTTGCCCTGAAAACAGAAGCAGAAAGAGAATAAAGAAAGTGCCCTATTTAGTAAAATCACTACTTAGAAAGAGAAATGTATCTGAAAGCTCACTTAGCGCTGTTTCTAGAATTTAGAACTGAATACACATCTTAAAAGGTAAAAGTTTGTGCCTGCCAATGAAACTCAAAACTCACTGGGATAGTTATTCTCCACTCTACATGAAGAAGAAACTAGTATCTTAGGCACTACAATGTGATAAACATTAGCACTTTATTCTGATGACTGCCAAGTCTGTGTTTCAGTTTGTGTTTAAATCCTCTTTAAACTAGTAACCTGACCCCAACATGGCCTTGCATACTCTCAGATGTCAGATGAAACTCAGCATGACGACACGAACAGTACAAGGCATACTGCCTCTCACAAAGAGGCATCCACTACCTGCTACTCAAACTTGAGCTTAACTTTGACTTCTCCTCCCTCCTTCAAACCATGTACTAAGACACATCTAAATGTTACAACTTTCCTCTTTGCAACACGAAATCTCTTCCTTTTGTCCCTGCTATGAAAAAATTATCAATTCAAGGCCTGGCTTCTTCAGCTGCTTCCAGTCTCCTCTCACATTGCAGTAGCCCTTCTGGCTGCCTTTATTCAGAGTGTCAGCCAACCCCTGCCTACAGCCTACCTTTTTTAAAGCAGTATAGGAAAAAGCACGGAGAAGATAAAGATTCGGTTTACAAACCTTAAGGTTTCTACTCTCATTATCCTCTCATTATGCCTCCTCATTTTAAGTGGGGTAAGTCTGAAGGAAAGTAACCAGGCAGCTGCCGTCATCTTGGCAAATCTGCAGCATCACCCCTCTACTCCCATCACTCCCATCACTCCCATCCCCCCTCAGCCCAGCATGCCTCTGCCTTTCAGACTGCAAAGCCTTTGGGGCTGCCTGGAATTCATCACAGGTGCAGGGAGCACCTCTTAGTTCAATAGAGCTGGAGTTCACTGTGGCCTTTGAGTGCTCTTGTAGTTTAAGCTTGCAAGCAGCAGCCATGTGTGCAACACAGTAGAGAGCTTCTGCAGGGACAGTCAGGACCATCATTGGCAAAGATGAACCTGAAAGCACACTGCGCTCAACACCCATGAAACTCAACGTCCTGTATTCAAGATGTTTCCCCTCTCAGTGTGAATATTATACCACAAGGGTAAAAGAAAAAAACCTCAGCCCAGCATCAGTAGCCGCACAAAAATCAGGAATACCCACATAAAAGGAAGCTTCCTTTCCTGCCCAACAGCGCAGCTGCTGATGCTACAAACACTCAGACCTGGAAGAGGACAACAGTGATGCAGTAGAGTGATAGTGCCTGTGGAACTTGCAAAGGCAATGATGTCTAAGCTGAAATATCCAAAAAGAGGGATCCCAAAGCCCAGACAGTTCTCCAAGGCAGTTCTTGCACCACTGGATACAACACGAAGAACGCAGCTGGAAAAGACTTGAGTGATTTACTTGGAAAATTTCAAGGCACTATGTGGTCCCAAGCTTTAGGACAGCACGTCAGCTCAGGATTTTGTTTCTCAAGAAACACATCAAGTATGTGGAATGAGTGAAGAAACTTTACAAATGCACTTCTACTCAGACTGCCATTCCAAAACATTTTCACCGGCTGAGTTCTAACAGATCACAGCACTCAGGTCTGTCTGGGGCACAAGCAGCTTCACATAAATGAACTCTAGAGGACAAATGAGACATTGGGCTGTATGTGCAAGAAGTGCTGCCATTTCACAATGAAGGAGCACTTATCTGATTGAACAGATTCAGTCAGATTAAACTTGGTTAGGGCTGGACTGACAGCACCCCAATCTTTTCATACATCCATCTTTTCTCTTTCTCTCTAGAAAATCTGACCAACAGCGCAGCTCCAAGCACGAGTGAATTCACTTCAATGGTTAGCACAAGTTTTGGTTAAACACTTCAATGCTTTGGTTTGAAAAATTTCTGCAAATGAGCACAACACCTTTGCAAGGTACTAAATATAGCTAGCAGTGAACTCCATTCACTCAGTTTTATTCACCCTTCCTTATTGCTGACACTTGGTCTGCTGATACACTGTCAAGTATCAGTGCTTACAGGCATTCAAGAAAGCAAGAGAAATAGCCAAGCTTAAAATTAGTGCTGCTCTGTAGAACCATAACACCTCCTTACCTTGAGTCAGAGAAAAAGGAGAAATGTACTCCTCCACAACCTTCTGGTATCAGGGGCTCTGCTAGCTCCAGCAGACAAAATTGCCTAAACTCATTTTCAAAGTTATGGTACAAACCATATTTACATGGCAACTAAGACTGAGGGCAAATTAGCTGTGTGGCAAATGCCACAGACACAAAGAATGGCAAGTCTTACACTAACCACAAAACAGTTGATTACCATCTGTAACAGGAAAGCACTTGACAAATGCGTTGATTTGCAGCCTATTTGTTGGACTGAACAGTTACTTCAAAACAATTTATTATATGATATCTGGCTTTTGCATCTCCCAGCTTAAAGCTGGGTCCTGAACTGCATCATCTTCACAGTGGGAAAACACCACAGGAAGAAGAACCAGCACGGTGCCCCTACCAGCATGTTGTAAAAATTATCTAAACTTACACATTAGCAAACTGGATAATCCAAAACTAGGCTGAGCGCAGAGTTATGATACCAGATCTACATATTCATTCGTTGCTAGTCGGACTTCTACAAATATTATAAAGGTTAAAAAGAAAGCATCCAAATCAGATATGAAGAAGCATCTTGATGTTTCTTTTGGCAATGTAAATGCAAAGATTCACCTAAATTTCTTTTCTTAATAGGTTATTTGGCTTCTGTATTATCACCACTAGCAGTCTGACCATTGGAGGTTAGTTCCTAAGAAACACGTAGCCTAAGACAATTAGCTGGAACAGAACAAGAAGGGAAGATTTGATTTCTATAGAACTGACTTTTTAGTAACAGGTTCTACAGGCGATGAAATTTCTGAAGAAGTCCATGGCCCAAGGTAAGATTCTCACAGTCCAGGGAAAACACTCATTTAATGCCTAGGAAGCATCTCGAGTCTAAAAAAATAAACTACTTGATTCCTATGCTTGGTAAGGGTAGAACATGGGAGTAGAAGCAAGCTTTTGGCCACTTTAGTGACCACCCACATGTTAGCAGGGGAATCCCTGCTGTATTTCCCTGGCAATTCATCCTGCTGAGGAAGGAAGCTCCACTAAAAAAAGCTTACTAGGAGTAAATGTGCATTAACACACAAGAAACCAGAAGTTTCCCTCACAAAAACTAAGCTGAAGTGAATTAAGTGCTCACAGTGGGTAATTCAGTGGGTAAATGCATATTAATAGACCTTATCAACCTGCCAGCAGTTGCAAAGTAGCAGCAAAGCTTCTGACAAATTTGCTATTTGGAGAGACAGCCAAGACAGCAGTGTGTATCTAGTCAGTTGTGCCTGTCAACCATGGCTAAGAAAATGCAAGGACCTGC